>JALIZH010011215.1:0-76633 GCA_030522465.1 Rhipicephalus appendiculatus
AGGAAGAAGAAGAAAACGAAAAAGAAGAAGAGCCTCACCTAGGTAATTTTTTACATTGTTTTGAGAAAGATTTCTTTCATGAGGCACTTGCTGTGCCAAGCCTGAAACCGGGCATTTAGAGAAGGTTGTTTCAGCTCCAATAGCGCTATCGGAAACAGCGTAAAAAGATTGGGGGGACCCTTCAGCTTCGCCTTTAAGAGTTGAACGCGATGGCGATATCCTGTCCCGAGTACCTACTTCAACCACTTAGTGCATACTTGCTATGCACCCCCTACGTGGTGTTAAGGGAATGCGCGCAGTAAGGTGTGTGCCTTTTGTAATGGGTGGCCGGCTTTAAACTACGAAATCGTTTTGATAGTCACATATTCTAACGCCCGATGGCAATGTACGCTTGTACCACGCAATATTCCTGGGATATTACATGTTATATTGCGACGCCCATAGAGTTTCCTAAAATTAACTAGAGGGGACTCTGGCGCTGCGATCGTTCAGCCACCATGGGAATGATGGGTAGTACACGGATTTGCCTAGTCTTCGTGCTTCCCGGCTTCAAACGCAGTTGTGGCTTTGTTTATTGGTGCGTTTTCGTTCAGTTTCGGATAAAAGAACGGACCGTTGTGAACTTCGTGAGCATATTTGAATCGTGCGCCTAAAAAAGGTGAAGGTGGTGAAGCGTAACTGCTAAACCTTTGTTGAACTTTGTATTGCGGCAAAGCGAATTCGGGCCATACGCAGCCAAAAGAACGAAGACTAGGCAAGACTAGGCAAATATGTGTACTACCCATGATTCCCATGCTGGCTGAAGCGCCGTGTGTTGCAGCCCCCCATCGACACTAGCGCCAGAGTTCCCTCTAGTGTATTTATAGGAAACTCTATGGCGACGCCTATATAAAGGACGCTTGGGTTTGCGAAGCATGGAAGTTATGTTCACTGCGTTTCCAAGCAGAGGCGTGGCTGTGTGGTAGAACACCTGCTTGCCACGCAGACGGCCCGTGTTCGATCCTCACTCAGACCCGGAAAATTTTATTATTGACTTGATTTGCATCTTTATCGATTTTTGGCTCACGGACAAGATGATGATTTTTCGCTCACCACCAACGACGCCGACACCGACACCAACGCCGACGCCGGAATTTCTGCCAAACGAGCGCTTTAACGCTGTCGCGTTAAAATGCAGCGAACCCTAAGGTTCTTCTTATTAGTATTCTTCTTCTTCCTTACATGCCCGGTTTCAGATCCCAAAGGCATGTAGGGAAGGTTGCTTCAGCTCCACTAACGTAGGTGGCCATTTGTAGGGCTAACTGTTGCCATATTCATGTTTAGTGGACCGGTGGTGAGTAGAGCACCATCACTTTGTAGATGTGTTTCAAAAAGTGGTGTTTCAAATAGATTGCTTTACCGTTGAGATCCAGGTGTGTCTCTGGGTTTAGATAAGAAACTTCAGCGCCTTGGTAAATGTATTCGGGGATCCTCACACGGCGGCTGAGCCAAATCTTATCTTTCAGGAAGTAACAACGAACCATAAACTCATAATATGCATAGTATTGACTGGTGGCGAGTAGTGGGATATCACAATTTTCATGGCGCATACCCGTTTATGACGGAGCGTGACGGCAACATGACACGCCGACAAGCCGATACTCTAAGGTGCTTCGACCTTTAAAAAAATGAAATTTGCATTGCCGCGCAAAGTTACAGCAAAATCGAAGCTGGTTGACCTGAGGGCACACCAGCGTCTGTATCTGCTATGCTTGGTAGTACAGCGGCATGCACGGCTACGATAGCGCCATACTAGCTGCGGCGGTCGTTTGGCGATGGTCGGCCCATGCGCGACCTAAACCGGCGTTACACAGCTGTGGCTTTTGCTATGGCGGAGGCTCGGCGGCGGCTCGGCGGCGGCTTGGCTACTTTTATAGCACAGGTGGAGCGCAGCTTTGGCGGTTACTGTGGCAATGGTGCAGCAGGGCTTTTTTTCTTCCCACACTCACTCACTCGCTCCTTCACTCACTCAAATCACTCACTCACTCACTCACTCATTCACACACACAGGCGTGCATTATTATCGCGTGCACGTGATGCTAAAAAGAACTGGCGACACGGACCAAGCTACGTCCAATAGAGAAACTGACCAAACTAGCGCCTAGTCGGCCTTCGCGAGAAATGACCGCACAAAGCATACGTGATACCCCGGGTGCAAGGATACGAGGTAAACAACCACCCAAAACAAAGCGACCATTCGTGCTTCGCTGGCGCGTAGACATTTGTGCTGCCCTGCGGACAGCGTGCCGTGATAACCAGAGAAAGAGAGCTGACGCATTCAAGGCAAGCGCAAACAAGAAGCCAAACGCGCTGATCGAAGTCGGTCGATCGGAACGCTGCACCACCCTGCTCCCGCTACAGAAATTGGCCATCCGATCTGGGACAATGCGCATGGCACCCGCTGGACACTAGAACGAACAAACAAGTGGATGGTCACGTGCAAGAATCGCCGGCGCCATCCGTCTCTTTCTCGCCTCTCCTTTCATCCCTTTCTGTCTGTTGCTGATCTTGTGTCTCTGTTCTTTCGTCTCTTGTCTCACTCCATGCGAAAGAAACTTCAGGCCGTGTGGCTTGGCTGACGGATGAAGCGTGCCTGCTCGCTTTACTGCTCCAATCGCCAGTAGAACTCCTTTCACCGCATGGTAGGTAGTGCAACACCTTATCGAACGCATGCGTGAACATAGAGTTACACCTATCGGGATTTCTAACTAAAGTGATTATATAAGCACAAGAAACTCTAAAAAAACAATGTGCGCAAAATGGCCTTCAATCGACTACAGTGCAGCGATTGAGTTGTGCTACTAATTATTGTTTTTATTGTCATAGTAAATAGAAAAAAAAGTAGCTACCTGCCACGGCGCTTTATGGTGCTCGATTGCTGAACCGTGGTTCGCGCGATCGAAACCCGGCCGCAGCGACCGCATTTTCAATGGAGGCGGAATTCATGATACCCATGTACTTAGAGTTAGGTGCACGTAAAAGACAATAGGTGGGCGAATTTGCGTAAGCCCAAAAATACGGCGTTCCTCGCAATCATATCGTGGTTTTGTGACGTCAAACACCAATATTTATTCATAATTATTATTGATCGAGTAGCTCAGAACACAGTCGCTCATAGTTTCAAAATGTTGAAACAACTTCGCAACGTATCCCGATACACTTTACCGTATTATTGCACTAAAGATCCCTTGCTTTTTCTTACGCCGCGTAGTTTACGAAAGGCGGTACATTCTGCCTGCGAACAGATTCACCAAAAAAGAAAAATTAAAAACCAAGCGAGCGTGCCGCATACCGCTGTCACTTCCTCTTGATTTGATTTCTTTTTTTTATTTTACTTTATTGATACATCACAACATATGGGATCGGATGCGAATCGAAAAGCCATTTAAAAATTTCTGCGGTCTTCGCCCCCCTTACGGGCAAAGACCGCATCTGAGGTACAAGCATGTTCTCAACACTGTTAACACATAGACTTTCTAATAAATCATTTTAAGCAAAACATGAATTTGAACGAACCACCAAAATATACGATCATTGTTTCTTACCCTATACAGAATGTCCTGCATTTGTATAAATGCTCTTCACATCAGCATGATGCACCAACACAACACTGCATCACTACTGTGGTATTGCATTAGTGATATTTTAAGTGTATAATTATATAAAGACAAACAATTTTAGACAAAAAGCTTCAGCTAAGAAGACACCATACAAATCAAACAAATTTACATCGCGAATATCATTTTTTTTGTTGTTGTAATGATTTAATAAACGCGGAAATTCATTTCAAGCCATTTGGCGACCACAACCAGTTTGACAATGCGGAACATTCCATGCCTCGGTTGCTCGTATGTTTATGATGCTTCTTTCGGATTCATCAATACTAATCCCATGAAAAGTGAATCCTGGTGCTCGCAATGTATTCGATATTCACGGAGTCACAGTTGGTACATTTGCAATTATTCTCGAAAATTTTGTTTGCAAAACTAATAGCCGCAAGAGGTTCGATTCTGTAGTAGCCCCTCAAACCAAATATCAGTACTTTAGATAAGAAGCAAAAAGGGCATTATAAATCAACAATTTCATGGTTTCGGGATCAGATAGCGGTTTCGGCTCACGATACCCGTTATCGCAGCTAACTTTTTTAATACTGCATTTACGTGCTCATCTCGCTTCAGTGGTTTTGAGAAATGCACACCAAATACATTAAATAAAATCAACCAGCTTTATCTGTGATCCGCGATAAACAAGGTTGTCTTTTGCAGAAACCTGCCTGCCAATAAAATGAAAAACGACGGCCTTCGTGACATGACTTGAATGAAACACATGACTTGAAATGAAAGTCCTAACCAAAAGCCACGAACCGCGTGAATTTGAGAATGCGAGACGGGAAGTACGCCCAGCCACCTCTATCGATTCCTTATTGAGTTCTTCGAACAATAAAGAAACAATGAAGCAGTAAAAAATTGGTCAAGAGCTCTGAAAGTGTCGTATAAGTGACCTGGGAAGCTCGAAAGTGAATGCCCGTGGTATTACCGAGGTCGTGCAGGCTCAGTCTTCGTAATTAATTTTTACCGCTAGTGTGCTACACGCCGTAGTTTTACAGAACAAAGAAAAAAAATGTTTCGAGTAAAATCCACAGATCTGATTCTTTTTTATCAAAAAAATAAGAAAGAAAAATCGTGCTTGAATAATCGATAGACAGGGCTCGGTCCGCCAGCACTTTTATTTTTTTATTTGATTCGACGAGATGATAAAGTAAAAGGCATCGCAAGAAAACCAGTAGAGGGTCACCACAGTTCAGACGCGTAAGATGAAGTCACGTTTGATAAAAAATAAAAATAAATGAAGGGTGCGTAACAGAAAAGCCCAAAGTAGCAATTGCGAAAAGTTCTGCTTGGCAGTAAAATTTTACCTCTCCCGCGCTCCAGAGGAATGTCTTATAGGAAGTGCTTGAGCGCGGATGCAGAATGTGTGAGAGTGTCTACCTTGATATATATGTATATATATATATATATATGTGCACATTGTAGATTGCAAGTACAGGAAGCAGTGTGTGCTACAAGAACCTTGCGCACATCGTACCAAAAGTATTGAACTGCCTGCCCCCCCCCCCCCCCCCCCCGCCCCAATAAACAATATTTACAGAACGCAAGATGAATTCAGTGCTGCACTGTATTTCCAATCTATATCGAAAACACATGTCGTCACATGTCACTCTTCTCCCCATTTGACCATTTCGTCGCTGTTTCCCCATCTACGATACGCATTCCTTCCTTTAATGTTTCGAAACCGATCGGGCCTCTTTCGAGGGCCGCCGCTGCATTACCGTAACCGTATTGAAAACGCGATGCTGTTCGCTCCCGTCTCGGAATGAAAATGTTCGCGCGAATTGGGTCGGGGGTAATATGTGTTCTCCCGTTTACACAATCCAAAGTTGCGCTCAAAATGGCGTGGTATCACGCTCCTCGTGGCCTCGGCTCGCTTGTTCTATGGCTTCCCATAAAGCATTGCCGATACAAGCCAGTATGCCAGTGCTGTATTTTTATTTCATTGTCCGTGCCTCGCGTACTAATGCTTGTGTTTCCATGTGTACTGCTTAATCCGATATTGTTTCCACACACACAAACACAGACACACACACACACACACACACACACACACACACACACACACACACACACACACACACACACACACACACACACACACACACACACACACACACACACACACACACACACACACACACACACACACACACACACACACACACACACACCCAATCACGCACACACACCCATTCACGCACACAAACACGAGCGAGTTGACAGTGCGTTCACTGATGCGAAATAAATGCGCATCCACCTGAGGGCTTGATATTGATGTAAAGCAAGATCGGTCCTTGGAAGAAGCGGGACGAGACGCTGCGCCCTCGCTGGACAACAAAGGAAAAGCACTAGCACAAGAATCAACTGCAAAAACTTAGTGTCATTGTTGTTCTGCCCTCTCATGGGGCCTATGGGTCTATCCCCAGGAGACCGTAGTCAGGTTTGCCGTCAATTTTATAGTAATATGTTCTCGAAGATTCGCCATTAAATCGTACCACATTGTACAATTGTATAAATCAGTGCAAAACTAAATAGATAAAGAACCTGTAATTGAAAGACAGGTCCCAAACCATGAGAATTGATAATTCTCGAGCTTCCTCAGCCTTAAACTTTCGTTTCAAATTATATTGTCCTTGAAATATATCTATGGTTGAAGGTGATATAATATCACAAATGTACAACTTCAGGCACAAGAAGTTCTCGTCAGAAGGCGGCCTAACTCCACGTTTGGAGCTTTTAGAGGATGGAGGAGGGAAGAAACCAAAAGGGTGAAGGCAGGGAAGTTAACCCGACACATGTCTGATTAGCTACATACAGTCACGTGGCCGTAACATTGACAAAGGCAGCGGTCGGCGTATCAAACACTAAACATTTTATTTTGGCGAACCAGGGTCCGGAAAACGAAAATTCCAACTACAA
Source organism: Rhipicephalus appendiculatus (assembly GCA_030522465.1). Taxonomy (NCBI): domain Eukaryota; kingdom Metazoa; phylum Arthropoda; class Arachnida; order Ixodida; family Ixodidae; genus Rhipicephalus; species Rhipicephalus appendiculatus. The sequence continues at coordinate 6,570 of JALIZH010011215.1, forward strand.
GCTTCACAAGCAACTCCAATACATAAAAATAAATCCAGAAGCGGTCGTGGCAGTACCCTACGCTGGGTGAATAGGAATTGCGAATAGAAAGATAATAGAGGGTGCCGGGAAGGAAAAAAAATGGAACGCGCAACAAGTGCGCTCACGCGTATGTGTCTTTTGCACTCGCCATTCCTCGTCAGCGCACATGGCAGATAAGGGGGTTTGAGTGCAACGGGCCTGTCTGAATGCCATTGACTTATGCAGCTCCTAGGGGAAGGGGTCTGATGAGCAACGTTTCTAGGTTTTCATATTTGTTCATAAAATCACTTAAACGTGACATTGCGGTTACGTTCCTCACCTCGCGGCAGCAGGCATTTCTCAAAATTATCTTGAAATAAACCGTTCAAAATTTAATGACCGTACTTGTCCACGCGCCACTCGTTATGTTTCAGCCGAAAAGGGCACTAAAAAATTTACACATTTTGTAGTGAAGAAGAAAATCGAACATAATTACGAGGAAAGTCAATTAAATCTGACAAAAGTGGATTAATAGGGTGCCCACAAATATCCATTCCATGGTTTTTTTTTTTTCGAGCATTTTGAGAAGACGTACACGAACGCAAAATTGCAACCCTTCATACGCAGGCCCAGGAATCCTATCACGCAAGACCTAATGCGGTCCTTAATTACGAGCGGCTTCCGTTAAACCGCGCGCTACATTTTTTAATTGTTTTGCGGTTTCCTTAAAAACATAAAAGCCAGGAGGTTATGAAAGAAAAGCGCGTAAAGATTAAATAAGCCAGACGGAGCGAAAGAGGCCAGGCAATTCGGAAGCGACTAGCGCCTTGCGGTCGTGCGTGATGTTATTCTGTCCATTATATAAGGACGGCTGCGCCTAAAGCGATCTTCCGTCTTCGTCACGTTTCACCGTACGGCCTTCCATCCTAGCCTCGGCGGCGTGGAGCAGCCGTATTCTTGTACTTCCCCTCTCGTTCAACTGCTCTGCTTTGTTGACTGATGTCGGCGCATTTACTTCTTTGCCGTCTGCCCTTCTGTCAACCTTTAAAGAGTTCTTTCCATCCCTCCCCAGGGGAAACGCCCGGTTCTCGCCCGCATTTGGTAAAACCACCTTTTTTTCCCCAGAAGCTGCCGAGACAAGCTTTAAGCCGGAGCTGCCGGTAGCGGGCAGTACGTGAGACATTAGGCATTGGCGTTGCTGTGACCGCCTGCGTCCTCACCAATAGATGTTTGTTATTTTCTCGCTTCCTGTGTCTCACGTGTATTTCGTAGCTTCGTTGTTGTTCCCGCCTTAAGCCTGCAACATTCTCCAGGAAGGCTGCAATCGCCTTCCTGGGGAAGCGAAGCATTGGAGCGTAAGCTAAAGTTGTAAATTGAATGATGGGTATGTGTCGCATTCAGATGTCAGTCTGGTGCATTCAAGGAAGGGCTTTGTGTAGGTTCTTTGTCGGTGAATTTACGTTCCGTTTGATTATAATTTATTCTTTACACTGTAAAACACATCTACCACATGTGATACTAAATGAGCGCACCAGTCAGGCAAATATCCATGCATTTTCACGCCTGACAGCATTTCCCTCTCTCTGCCTCGAGGACAGTTTGAGAAATAGATTTGGGAGAAGTAGCGCTGATGCTCTAGAACAGCGATAGGAGTCGCAGGTGTTGTACTTGTTCGCGTGGTCTCATTAATAAAACGAAGCGTTATAGCTCTTGTTTCCGGAGCATTGGTGTCCAGGCATGACCTGTTCTCTAAGTAGTAATATTGCTCGATTCTCTGGACAGTGCAATAGTAAAGTGGCCATGACTACTAACCTTTCGGCAGCAGATTAGCCGATCTTCGAGGCATCGTACCATGGCGTTTGTCCAGCGTAATAAGCTTACGCTAGCATTTCATTTCTAATAAACATGTGCATTAGTGACGGCGACTTGTCAGAACGCTCAGGGATTTTCTCGTCGTTCCCTTTTTTTTTTTTTTTGCGCACGAACTTTTCAACCTCGTGTTCCGTCGTTGGTTCAGCTTTGTTCGTGCAGCTCCCTCTCTCCAGATGCGTGTGTGTGTGCGCGTGCGTGTGTTTGTGTGTGTGTGCGTGTGCGTGTCTGCGTGTGTGTGTTTGTGTGTGTGTGTGTGTGTGTGTGTGTATTTGTGTGTGTGCGTGTGTGTGTGTGTGTGAGTGTGGGTATTTGTGTGTGCGTGTGTGTGTCCAAGAATTAGGGACATCGCCGAACTGCGCCTCTAGCAGTCGCCCTTCACATCAGCAGTTATTAGTATCGGATTAATATTTGTGATGAAAACATCGAGCAATGAGTCACCATCTAGAGAAATACGTAGCGATCATATTGCAGGCAACACTGGAAACGTTCTTTTTGTTTTTGTATATCAATGCATGTGCCGCAAACGGCGCGCATTGCGGCACGCTGCGCAAGAAAGTCCAGGCTGCGCCGTCCAGCGGGAGAAAACAAAGACCCACGCTTTGTACTCTTTGAGGCAAACAAGCCAGCTGAGCAGCTGGGCGGCCTGGCTGGCAGAATGGTAGGCGCGGCATAAGTGTGTGCGAACGTGAAGGCCCAGTTCATGAAGGAAGCTTGCCGATAAGGCGAGGAAGAGTAGATCGAGTGAATTCGGCTTTACGCTGTCCCTCAGTCGATTTTTTATACTTTTTCTTTCCTTCTCTACCGTTTTCGGGCATCATTCGCAGCCGCACCTCATCACGCGAGGGAAGAACGCGCCTCACACATACACGCACAGACACAAACACTTCATCCTGGTGCATTCTGGCTGGATAGAGCAGGGCTGATGGCATCGAAGAATCGTGCCGGCATCAAAGTGGAGACGACGGGAGAGGAAACGACCCGCGATGAGGCACTATGGAGTCTCGCGTGCGAGTAAGTCTAGCGCTTCTCCCTATTATGAACGCTTCTTTTGCCATCCGTTTCCTTATTATCCCCTTTTTTTCTTCCTGTTACCGTTTTTTTTGCTCTTGTTCGATACTTTCGCCGGTCGTCCATAGTTTGGGCCGATGGGCGTGTTTTACTGTTTTGTCTTCAGCCAGAAAATGCCGCTGCCAGATTTAACGTGCGTACAGGTGGTAATTTTCTCTGTTCTTCTTGTAGTTCCCTTTATACACACACATACAGCTCGATACATCTCAACTGCGTCCATTCTTTCTTTTTTTTTCTGTTGTCGACCTCGCGCGACACACCGTCGGATACAATGCGCTGGAAAAGGTTCGCGACAGCAGGTGAGGAGACATAATAGAGAAGCCGCGGAGCAGAATGGGCTTGCTTCCTGCCACGCTTAATTGACCACTGGGGCACGATGTTGCGCAAGGATTATGTTGACGCTTCGGTATTAGCGTCAGCATAGGCTGTGCATTGGTGCGGTTGGAGTTGAGACAAAAGCAGCGTCAATTGAATGATGATGTACTGGAATGATGTGCAAGACTCAGGATGGGAGTTTGGCGTCGCTGAAAATATGTTTCAGTCAACGACGGTCACCACTGATTCACCCGCCCAGGTGACATTCGAACTGTTGGTTGTCACACGCGCGGGCTGCCTGCCTCTTGATGGGTTGCGTTCTAGACCAGTTGATTGTGCATTGAAGGTGCCTAGTTGCCTATCACTCTAAGAGGGGTGCTGTCGGCTTGGAAGTGGTATGCATTGTAGATTGAAAAAGACAGTAAAAAGAGAAAGAAGGCAGGATTGTTAACTGGGAACCCATTTCGTTGGATATCGCTAGTTGAAGGTAATCTGAAGCGGTATGGATGGAAATCATGGGGTGAAACTAGTGCTACATCATATGCAATAACGTGCATGGAAGAACAGAATGTTTTACAAGGAGCTCACATGGGCCAGAATCACGCAACAAGCATCAAAGTATCCTCACATTTGTGTGGGTCATCGAGCCATTGCGGCTTGAGAAGCACAAACGGCAACTCCTACAACAGAGACAAACATTTTGCTCGTGAAGTGGTGTAGGGGATGTTTACTGACTGTACATCATTTTGAGGCATGACACTCTGAAGAATATAGCACGGGTATCGTACTACATTGTTTGGAAAAGGCACATTCGCCAGAAAATCAAGGCGCCCACAGCTTTTAGACATTATTTCAGCTGTTCTTTTTTTTCTTTTTTGTATAAACATATCGTACACATAAAGGCGAAGGTGTACAGCGTTTGCACAGGGCACATGTTCCGCATTGCGCATATCGAGAACTCGTACAGTAAGTTTTTCTGAGCTTGGGTCCGCGACTGTAGTCAATTCCCGATTAGGTAACTCGTAACGTGAAAATACATACTACACGCTCATGGCGTTTCCTTCAGCGTGTTTTCGAGAGGAATTAGAATGACGTCAGGTATTGAAGTCGAGGCTTCGGTTCAAGTCAGACTTCTCGACGCGGCATTTCCACACTGAAAAAAAAAAAACACATTGAAAGTGAGTGGGAAGCATTAAACTAACCGCTCATTCCGCGATTAGCACTGTGTGATGAGTGGTTCTTATTTTACTCTTCTGCCGCGGTATATTACCTAGGTTAACGCGATTCCTTGCCTGACATGAAGCTTGCATAGAGTCTTTCTGAAATCTTGTTTTGAACAACAGCGTGGCTCCATGCTAGAATACTCGGCTGCCACGCAGATGACCCAGGCTGTAATCTCACTCGATCGTCGCTATTATTTTCTATTTTAAATTTTTTTTTATGTCTATCGGCTACTTTTTTGGTTACGCCACCGACCGCGACAGCGACAGCGACGGCAACGGAGACACTGCTCTACACAGGAACGGGCGCCTAAGGGCTGCGCTGTAAAACAAATACACAAATAGACAAACGCAGAAATGTCGGTAGATCCCGCACAAATGAAAGTATACGTGTGCTAATGCGAAAACACAAGAGACGGCTTGCTCGCTGTCAGTAACGCGCACCCGAAAAAAAATGAGCGGCATAGGAGAAATCAGCACAGCTTTGCGACGCGGCAAGCAGATGCACGACAACAGCGAATATACATTGGACAGAATAACTTCCGGAGAGGGATGCGAGTGGAACAGTGATTCAATGCCTCAGAAAGGTTGCTCTGCGGCTATTAGCGAATATTCGTGAAGTAAAATGAGGTCTTTGGCGTTCAGAAGTGCTATCTTGTAAGGAGGCTTCGAGGTGCTGTGATTCTTTTTTTCTTATATTTTTTTTCTTCTCGCCGTTTATTATCCTCTCCTCGAAGGCTGTTCTATCCAGTACCGCATGTCCTTAAACAAATCGGCTCTTTACCGAAAGTCTGGGGTGGGTCATTCTTTACTTCCGTTTTCGCTGCACGCTCTTCCATGCTTTTTTTCTAGCTCCTCGACCTTTCATTAATTGGAGCGGCGAAAAGTGCGCGGATGCCAACTTTCCTGATGCCACTACTCCTACCAAAGGCGCATGCGCGAACGATTCTTTTGAGAGAGAACTCAACTGCGGTTCCTTTTAAAAATAAACGTCAGATTGGTACAAATGTGTCTTCCCTCAGTCTACCTTGGGTATTTTCAGCCCGCATATTATATTATAATAATAATAATAATATCTGGGGTTTTACGTCCCAAAACCACGATATGATTATGAGAGACGCCGTAGTGGAGGGCTCCGGAAATTTCGATCATCTGGTGTTCTTTAACGTGCACCTAATCCAAGTACACGGGCCTCAAACATTTTCGCCTCCACCGAAATGCGAGCGCCACGGCCGGGATCGAACCCGCGACCTTCGGGTCAGCAGCCGAGCACCTTAGCCACTGATCCACCGTGGCGGACCCGCATATTATAATAGTTAGCAAGCACCAATCAAGTGCGAGCTTTTAGAATGAAGGACTGATTACTTAAAAATATTTTAATAGAATATAGACAGACATGAAGAATGTGACTTATAAAACGAGCGCTAATAGCGCTGAATCTTTTTGGATTTATTTTAGATATATTATTTTTTAGATACGACGGCTCTTCTACTGTACACTTTGCCCCGTCGTATTATAGTTCCTCCAGCAGCAGTTTTTACAGATTGATTCGCAATTTGGTAGGCAAATAGGCAAATATGTTACCAAAAATGAACCAGAGCAATAAATAAATAAATAAAAAAAACACGCGAAACAATACGTTGCATTATGCCCACAGTTGTAGTAGGAGATGCAGCAAAAAGCGAAGAGATTCAGGACTTCGGCCCCGCCGAAACTTGTGATCGTCCTCGTCGATGTCTTTTCTGCAACCTCCTTGGCAAAGGTATTCTTATCTTGACACATTTCACAGCGCCAGCCATTATATTATTCCAAGTAATTCAGCTTCAGTGAGAGCGACACTATTTTATCATTAATGTTTGAGTTCCTTTTGAGAAATGTGATGATGCTACTAAAACAACGAACACTCCGTGGCCTGTGGTTTTCATATCAACAAAGAGAAATTACGCTTTGCTGATCAAGCGTGAGAATTTGCTCATGTCTGACGTAGAAGTTATTACAAAATCTGTGCCGAAGTTAAACACGGAATCATTTCCCAACGTGGACACCCTCAACAATGAATCCCAGATACCAGAGGATTCGAAGGTACAAAAAAGGTGACGTGGCCTCGCACGAGTCAATGATCTTTTTTTTTTATTAAACAAAATATAACGTGGCAAAGGAAATACATTTTAGGAGAAGTTAGCAGAGGTTGTGCACATACTCTGGTATGTGTTGTGCTGATTTTTGAGCACATCCCGTTTTTTCCCTGAAACAACATGAAGCCGAAAGTTAAAATCATTACAATTCCTCAATAACGCCTCAATTCCTGGTCTACAGTAATCAACAATCTCCTTTCAAGTACAGTCGCAACCAATTATGTTTAGATTTCCCGCCTTCCGGCATTTGCATCTCTATTGGTGACGCCCATTTACGTAGTTCTTGGAAATCCGACTTCACAATTTCTGCATGTCTTACAAAATTTATGCTGCCTTCGGACATTTATTAATAAAGTTTTTCCAAACCAAACCAATGTGTGGTAAATATCTAAAGATACTGAAACGTTGGCAGCAGCGGTGCCAAAGTACTCTCGTTTATTACAACTAGAATGAACTGAGTGCAAGTTCTGTTTATTTGTGTTTGTTTGTCGACCAGTAGGGCGACCAGCACAATCCTGCAGCTATACTTGCAAACTAGCGCGCAACGTCACGATGCATGGCGGCAGCGAAAGACTAAGAAATTTCAAAACGTAGTACTGATGCGTCTAAAGCCATACGAAATAGTCGAGTTTGTTCTTATCGTAAATAAGTCACTCGAAGAAGCAAATTATCATCCAAAAGTAATTGTTCCAGTGAAATCAAGTCGACCGAGTGCCCTTCGAAGACATTCGAAAATGTCAACCCTACTCTTACTGCAAACCACACCTTTGTAATGTGGGAAGACTATTATCGATGACCACCGACTAGATTTTTCTGTGTTTGATTCAAGGTAGCACAACAATGGCCTCAAATATGAGCCCTCTGGACATGCCGCTCATGAAGATAGCGGGCACGAAGTTTACTCTTAGGTGAAGTGGCGGGCCCCACAATAAACGAGACCCTATCAAGCAGAAAAGTCGAACCCTGCCAAGGTGCGGCGCAAAGTGGCCATCTTTCGTTTAAGTATTTGCAACTTCATTTTTGTCGCCCTCTTGGTGCACAGGCGGGAACAGTGTTTTTTCGCGCCTAAAGCACAAAGACGTGAGAAGCACTTGAAGTGGGCCTCGCAACGCGTCTCTCGTGCTCTGCTCGTATACGGACGAGACAAACAACGCTGGGAAGGTGGTTAACAGAAGAACAATTACCGTGTGAAGAGCGGCACTCGAGAAGCTGCGGTTGGCGACGAGGGAGTTGTCCAACAGTGCCGCGCCGCCGATAGTGGAGACGGCTGCGGGAGCCATTCTATAGCTTTTGTGCCGACGGCGACATAATTAAAGTGGCGTCAAGTTTCACCCCCCTTATTTCGCACGCAGCCCGTCATTAACACGTCCTTTCTATAGAGTATTTCGTCCTTCCCATTTCTTTCGCTCCCTCTGCTAGTGCGCATCCCGCTATCACCTTACTCTTCAAAAGCGCGGTCCTTCCTCGCGTGCTTTGTCCAGGTTAATTTCCGCTTCCGATGTCATTTTCGCCCAACTCTTATTTCCTATTTTCCCGACTCTCCTGCTGGAATGCTGAAAAAACTCTAAAACTGTGGGAATTTTTTTCTCAGCTTCTATCCACGGTTCGGAAAGAGCGCCGCGAACTAATGAAGCGACTTCGCGTGAAAAGAAAAAAAGATGGAGAAAAGTTTGAGGCTAGTAGTTTTGTAATTTATGATTTCCCTGAGGCGCGCGTAATTACTTTTTAATGTAGAGTCATAATTGCTCTTGAAGTACCGATCAGCTCCTGTACTGAAATCCGTAGTAGACCAGAGCAAACTTCGTAATTGGAACTTCTTTTTTGTTTCAGGGAAAGCTGTTTCAACAATAATGACCCAGTTGCCTCGCCTCAGCCGAATGTAGTTGAATAAACACTGCAATACCTGGAAATGGAATACCTGGAAAGGCTGTCGAAAGGAATAGTCAAATATTACGGTTCATGTGAGGGTGACGTACCTGTGTCACGTTAACGAAGCTGAAAATTCACTATAGCCTACTAGTGGTCACAGGATGACGACAATGTACAGCCGCCCATTTTTTTAACCTGAACACGCGAGCATCGACCTCCGAGTCTGTCAGCGCCTGTTTCGGGCGTCTTGGTGTCCGGTTTCCGGAACAGGCTAGCACAAGACAGCTACACAGGACTGTTCATCTCAGGCATGCACGTGTTATCGTTCATTTCGCCGCTGTGCTCCATTAAACGCCGCTTCTCGACTGACCGGTCGACGGTCGCGCGTTCAGGTTAAAAAAATGGTCGGCTGTACATACACCCACCCTGGTAGCTTAGTACCGAGGCTATTGCGCTGCTGAGCACGAGGCCGCATTTTCACGGGGCACCGAAATGTAAGCACACCCGACAATTTTGGCGCACGTCACAAAGACCTCACGTGTATAAAACTTATCCGGAGTCCCCCACAACAGCCTGTCTTACAATCGTATGGTGGTTTGCGCTTGGAAGTGCCTAGAATTCGATATTTTTCATAGGGTAAATATGACATAATGCGTAAGGGAAGTGATACGCGAAGGATTACGGCGAGCCATTTTCAAGTTCGGAAGTACTTTGGTAGCAGCGTCGACTTTGGAGAAGACGGGTGCCGTGTTCAGTATGTCGGTATGAGGCAGACAAAAGCGAAGGGGTAACTCAGTTGATAGACCTACGCATATGGAGGAGAAACGGGTAATAATAACTTTGTGATAAGAAATAAGGGTAGAAAATGGAGATATGAATCCGAATATGGTTGCCGTGAAGAGCCTCGTGAGCTTCTCGTTTATTTCCGAGGAGTGATAAGCTTGCCAATACCAGCGATAAGCGTCATTTATTTTTCTAGTGAGTCAACAGGCAACTAAAACTAAACATACTCACAAAAGGAACTACTCTGCAATTTCGCGCCTCTCCTCAGTCATTGCGTTTCCCCTGTCTGGGATGCGCGAGCGTATAATTGTGGAACACGGCCGTAACATGTCATCCCTCAGACCGTGCTACGCAGTGGGACGAGCATAATGAGCGGCAACGCCTCACTAACACCCAAGCTCGCTCGGCTTGCGCTAATTGCTCTCCCTTGGTGACAATGAAGAGCCTGGTTCAGCGTGGGTTTTGTCTATAGCTTTTTTTTTATTTTGTAGCTTTTGCGGGGGAAGCTTGCGAATACAAAGGACCATAGGCGATAACAAAAAAAAGGAAATGTTGGAAAAGCGTGCTGAAATATTTTCAGGAGAAAAGCGGCCACGAACGTTCCGTGCGAGAATTGTTAGAGATGTCCCAGAAGGCACTCTATTGGAGGCTTACTATTTGCCGTTCGTTTTTCTATTTTTTCACTCTGGTTTTTCGCATCCGTGCGTTTGCAAAAAGAACGAAGACGAAAAACTCGGTATGGAAGTTCATTTTTTTGCAACTCCTTTTATTTTTAGAGCTTTGTTTTAGTTTCCCAACAAAATAAATAGAACGAGGCGTCCGAGACGTTGCAGCTGTTTGTCCAACTTTCCCTCTCCGGTTTCGCATTTCTTCACCCAAAGAGAGAGACATTTGGTCTCTTTTTGAGCTCTTCGCACAGCTAATGTGACATATGAAAGCGCTACTTAGTATTTTGCGTCATCAGGGTGTACCGGTCCATGGATCTCGCAACTATGATTTGGGCCGGCGTTCATTGAGCTTTAGAGTCACCATTTTTTCCAGATGAATTATTAGTTGCAGTATATCTTGATTTTTATTTGAAGGCATCGATTTAACGTGATACAGGTGAGGTATCAGAATACGTTAAGGGACACGGATTCATAGTCTTTCATGGCGAACGTGGAATGTGCGTTGGACTTTGTGGACGTATGTATGCGATTATAGGTGCGAAGCATGTGCCCTGATGTTAGCTACGTGTAGCATAGTGCTCATGCGGCAGTTGCGCTGGTATCTCAATCTTATCAGTCCTCATCCAGCAGCTAGGTTAGCATCTTAATCTATTGAGCCTTCAGCTCTTTATCCCTGGATCACTTCACATCAGCGGGTCACATACTACGAAAAACCGCAGTTAGCACAGCCCTTAGCAAACATCGCTTTTGAAAAATAGCCGCTACATACTTGCCTCGCCGGGCTTGTAAATAGAAGGCATCCTACCCATCGCGGTGGTATAGTGGTTACGGTACTCGACAGCTGACCCGAAGGTTGCGCGATCGAAGCACCACCGCGGTGGCCGCATTTTGATGGCGCGAAATGCTAGAAGCCCGTGTACTTAATTTAGGTGCACGTTAAAGAACCCCAGATGATCGCAATCTCCGGAGACCTCCCCTACAGTGCCTCTCATAATCATATTGTGGTTTTGGGGCGTAATACCCCTGATATTTTAAAGACGATAGTCTTTCTTGGGATACTTCAACGCAAACATTTTGGTCTGGCTGTCTGTCTGTCTGTCCGTAACGCGACTCAGCTACTCAGCCAAAGTTGAACTACTTTCTGAACGCCCAGGCATATTGACCTGGTGTTTGCCTTCATATTTGTGAACATATTCGATCAAAAAGCAAATACTACGCATTCCTGAGGCGCAGCATTAATATGTAAATGTCAGGACGTGTGTTCTTTTATTAGAAAATACGCAATTCTAAAGACACTAGTGTTTTTTAGGCTGCGCTGAATATGCGACGCTGTGCACGAAAAACGAGTAGTTGTTCCGTGTACGAATACAACCGATGAGCGAAGCTCCTTATAAATGGGACGCACGCGGCGTTCGGCGAGCGCGGCGTTTCATTGTCCAGGTAACGGACATTCCACTGAGCGGACGACAGGGTGAGGTTTCGCGCGTTCGCCGGTTTGAGTGAAGAGGGCAGAGTCGGAGAAAGAGGGAGAGGGAAACTAATTTGCCTCCGTGTCGCATGCGTTCGTATTCTCGCGCTTTGCGCATCGTGCAGACGCCATCCGCGTTCCAGCGCTCATAAAGCTCATTTACCTCCCGCGTGAGGTGGAGACGCCACAGTTGGCACGTGCCAGGGAGCTTCAACGGCGACGGCGACGGCGGGGTGCCAGCCTAAGGAGCTTCGCTCCTAAAAAGCCCTGTGCCGACGATAAGGTGCTGCCGCTGGCAGTGGCCCTTGGTCACGGTGTAATGCCCTTGGGTCAGCACAAGCTCATGTTTTTCGATGGCGTCCATATCTCGCGTAGCGCCTCCTCTATTTTATCAATGCCAGCCAGATGCGGCCAATTTTATTATTATTATTATTATTATTATTATTATTATTATTATTATTATTATTATTATTATATCCAAAGCTTCGCTACATTATTATTAATAGCAGTAGTAATAGTAGTTGTAGTGTTATTTGAAATGAACTCTCACGCATAGCAACAATTCTTCACTCCAAGGCCTTTCTTTAAAATCTCCTCATCTTACTACTCGACTTCGATATCTTCTTCACCGCTATACACCCTTCGTTGCACTGCTGCCCTAATCTTCCTGCTTTTGTTCTCTCCGTATTTGCATGCTGATCCATGCTTGTAAAGTTAAAACGAGAACCCGTGCCTTAAATTTTGGCAATGATGACGCCGTGCCTACGAGAAGCTACGAAAATGCTGTTTACCCACTTACAGTTAGCCACTTACATTCCTGATTCAAGCCCCAGTTGCGCCTCATCTTCCATCGCCGTTTATATCTCAACGTGCGCAGACATTTCGCGTTGTTTGTAGGCGCCATTTACTCGGCGTATATAAAGAAGCGATCGAGCGATGAAGTGCGATAAACGCGCACACTGCGCGCTGGCAAATCATCATTGGTGCCGTTGCCAAGGGCAAGCCACTATTTGGTCGCTTCGAACAACATGAAGAAATGATAGAGCGTAAAACTTGACGAGACCAAAACAGCGCGGCGATACGTAAGCTGGAGCGAACACTCCTGCTCGGACACGTTCGCAAACAAGGAAATTTTAATGTTGGCGGCGCTGTGCCTCTAGCCTCGTCATTTAGTGACTCCTTTCCGTGGCCGCGAACACTAGATTATACAAGCCGAGAGAGCTATTGTTGTGGCTTTTGCCTTCCGTGAGCGCCTTGACATGGTCAACTTTAGTTGCATGAAAAAACGCTGAAACAAGTAGGCGTTTTGTTTTTGACGGCGCCACTACTTGACGTCACCTCAAACGTCATCGACTGACATCGTCACTCGCTCAAAGGAGGTTCATACCGGAGGAGGTGAAACTCTATGAGAGGTACACAAAGCTTCAGTGTAACGGCATGCACCTTTCTTTCATCTTTTGCCGCGTCGCTCTCGTCAAGGCGCTGTGTTGGCACCGTCGTACGTGCTAAGCATGGGTCGACCGCGCATTGTTAAAACGGTCCAGGAGCAGCGCGCTTATGAAATACGCTGACGAGAGCAGAGACGGAATTGCGCCCAACAGATTCAACGCAGATGAGCTTTTCTTCCAATGTTGCTCCTTCGCAAGGAATACGCGGTTCCCAGCTTTAATATTTTTATTCGTTGACTGGTTCATGGATGAAAACACTAAGGCGGCTTAGCCCTAGTGGTGTTAAGCCTGAAGGAAGCGCAGAGCTCGGTAGCCTTTTTTGTATCTCTTCGGTTATCTCTTTCTTCCCTCTTGTCTTTCCTATACTTGTTCTTTTTGCCAGTTTTTCTCTCCCTTTTCTGTTTATTTCTATTTAATTCTATTCTTTTCCTACTTTCCGCCTTTCTTTCCCCTCTTCCTACTTCTCGCTTGCTTGTTCTTTCAATTTTTTTACTTGGTTTGTGTTGTGTTTTCCGAGCCATACTAAAGTCGGTGACAAGCTAAGAATAAAAAGTGAAGTGTACCACTATCCATGGTGTTATGCGCGTCCAACTAGAACTGCCCTTTGCTATGACGTAATGGTTAGGACGAATGTATAAAAATTTCAACTGTTATCCACACGTACACAGCATCATTCTCGCTGGTTGTCATACGACGCAGTTGAAGTTTGATTGTGCCGCGTTTGACATGCACAGAAGCGGCAGCAGCTCGGAGTGTTTTGCAACGCTTTATCGCGTTCCTTCGTTTCCGCAGCGGGAAGCAGCAACACGGTGGAATCATGCAAAATAAGGGCAGTGCGACCCGGTGGGCGGAGCATATTTATTCTTAGGCTGTCACCAACTATAGTAACGTCCGCACGTGATATCATCACCAAGGCGCTCGAAGAACAAGGGCAAGAAGACTTCTCTTTGGCGCGAGCGTGCGCTCAGTATGCTACAGCTGGCTTTGCTATATGTAGTTTTGCCTGCCTTAATATCATCATCAAAGCGCTCGAAGAACAAAAGGAAGAATACGCGTTAATATAATCATCAAGGTGCTCGAAGAACAACAGGAAGAAGACTTCCCTGTGGTGCGAGCGCGCGCTCAATATGCTACAGCTGCTGTGCTATATGTGGCTTTGCCTGCGTTATGCCAAGCGACAACGACAATGTATGATCACAGCATACGACAGATTACGACAGAATACGAATGCATACGACAGCCTAGTCCCGTACAGTCCTCGGCACTTAAAATTTGATTAAGGTCAGGTCAAAAACAAATGTGCGTTATTTCAAGAAAATTCTGGTCACATATCAGACAGCTGTAGAGCCATCGGATACCGAAATCTGAGGAACGTATCCGGATAATCTTAGGAACTACAACTATGCAAAGTAAAATGCAGCCAGACAATCGGCGTACGCGATTAAACCCAAGACTACGGAGACCATCAAAAAATAAATAAACCGCGGGCCTAAAATGCATGCCATCAAAGTTGATATCGTTGTTCTGAAAAGTGTAATTATGAATGACATTAAGCTGTAAGCGTTCTTAGAGAGGGTACAAGAGCATTGCGGGTGCAGCATGCTCAGAATGAGCGAGCACGCGAGTTGCAAATATAGCACCTTTTGAATCAATACCGCCAATACACGAGATATGTTACAATTGGAGAAGCAGAGTGTAGAAGTAGGTGGTGTATTTCTATTTTAGATCAACATAAGATACAGTGTTGTATAAGCAAGCAATCAAGTAGACGAGAATGCGTTGAAACAGGGCACTCTGGTCAAAAAGAAATCCGGCGCTTTGCAATGCGGCTGAGGTAAAGTGCGACAGATGCTAGGGCGGGATGTCGCGAAAAGCCTAACCAAAGCATCAAATAAGGTAACGCCAAAGAAGGAAAACTTTTTCCACCACCATGGGTAAGTGATGAGCTAAAAATGTTTAAAAAAAATGTACTCCTAAACCACACAGTGTCTACTGAGATTTGGGACTGACAACACGGCAAAATAACCAATGGAGCCACCCTGCGGTTGTTGTCTCTAGCGTTTAGTGGTGAGTGCGCTGTGCATTGTGTGAAGAATTGAGGAAGTTGTGGTGTGGATGTTGATAAATTTATTTCAGAGAGCAGTGTTTCATTTGTTCGTCATGGATAGCATAGTGGAGCAGAATGTAGTCATCGAGTTTTGCGTAAAACTTGGAAAAACAGCAATGCAATTAACCATGGACATGACTGCAACTGCTGAAAACACTGACGCTCTCTTTTCAAGCGGACATTTTTGCATGGCATGGACTCTTTGAATAGGGTAGGGAGGTGGTCATGGACGACCTTAGACCTGGCTGTGCGGTAACCGTTAGAACTGTCGAAAAAATGCCGTAAAAGCTGCCTGAAAAACACAGTCAGTCTCTCAGGATGATGGCGCAGGAACTAAACATCAGCAAGGATGCTGTCAAGAAGATTGTGGAACAGCATCTAGGAAAGAGGAAGATTAATTCAAAATTTGTGCCCCACAGTCTGACAACAGAGCAAGAAATTTAGGCAGCTTAGGGGTGTGAAAGAAGTGCGCAGCTGGGCAGCCTTATTTGTTTCTCCTAGGTTTTCTCTTTCGTTCCTCCTCTCTTACTTTTTCTGTCCGTACGTTTTATTCTTTATTCTTTATTAATACATATCCCCGCTTTGCCCAGAGGCGTTACAGCAGGGGGGGGGGATGCGATGCACCTTATGAACGAGGCTTGTCCCCTTAGCGCCGTGTGCTGCCGCCGTAGCCAGATGACGATGACGATGACGCTGCCATCGCGGCACAGCACATGCAAGGTAACCATTATACGCCATGAAGATGACGATGACACTAATGACGATGAAGAATAAGCGCTTTGCAGACCACACATTCTATTTCTGCCATCACTGCACAGCACATGGAATGTACCCAACATGGCGATCTCACAAAGATCGCCAGCATTAAGAACGAGCAGTCCCGCGCCAATGCCATCGCCGTTCTGCAGCGGGAGTTTGCCGCTGGCGATGATCGGAGTGAGTACACCGTTAGCTCTACGTGGAAAGATCCGTTGGTGGAGGGCAAATCCCTCGCAATGAGCCTGAAGTACGGCTACTGCGACTCGCAGAAACCGGATCACCTGCCCGAGTTCAACCCGGTGGAGGAACGGCTGATCGCTCCGCGTTTGCCCTTCATGAGCATCAGGCGGCTAACGCTACTACCACCAGGGGACCATGCATAGACATCACATTCTCAAACTTTAAACTACAACCTTTGCAGCAAATCGACAAGGCCATTATACTCAAGGGGAAACGTTCTCCGGAGCTTAAAGTCATCTACGATGATGAATAAAGAGCAACTTTACAGAACTCCCATGGCTTCTTCGCATACTATTCAGGGTTCCCTTACGGGGAGATGTGCGCGATTTTTAGATGCGATGCATCTTATGCTTGGGGCTGTGTCCGTCCCTCCCTCCTGCGTCCGTCCCGAGTCCGGTCACTTTTATGAAGTAGGGAAGCACCCACTATGCGAACCAGAACACTGTAGTACAAAAACTAGCAGTTGTTCCGTGTACGAATACAACGGATGAGCGAAGATCCTTAGAAATGGGATGCCAACGACTATGTAGGTTTTCAAATAGTTGGCGGCGTCGGAGCTTAGACTCGGCCGGTCTAGCACGTACGGCAGGACCCTGTCGGCGTAGCCGTGGTAGCTCCGCTCGTCGTGCCTTAACCGCAGGATCCTGTTGCCGGGCTCGTCTTGCTGCCGCTGCTTTTGCTTTGCGTTCCGCATCCTTGCCAGGCTACTTATCATCGTCATCATCAGGTTAACATTTCTGAGGACGACTATTCATGATCTGTGAGCAGCTCTAACTAATCTCAAGTGGGTCCCTATTTTTATATATGTACAAACATGGTTTTCCATTAATTTTACTGTCGTAAAACAGTTTTTTACTGTCGTAAAAACAGTTCGCGTTCACTAGAACGCGAACTGTTTTTGCGCCCCGCGACTTGCCTTTAGCGCAACGCGTGCCGAACGACGCGCGCCTTGTTTTCTGTTCCTTTTTTTTCTGCGCCAGCGCTGGCAGATACGAAGAAAGAGGGAGAGGGAAGCTAATCTGTCTTCGTTTCGCATGCCTTCATATTTTCGTGCTTTGCGCATCGTGCAGACATCACCCGCGTTCTAGCCCTCATAAAGCTCATTTATCCTCACGCGTGAAGGGGAGGCGCCACAGCTGGCATCGTGCCAGAGAGCTTCAACGGCGACGGCGGAGTGCCGGGCTAAAGAGCTTCGCTGCTAATAAAGCCGTCAACCACCACCACAGTCACCAGAGTCATCGCTGACAGCACAGAGTGGCTGCTTAGGAATGGTTAGGCAGGTGGTGGGCACAAGCAAAGAATAACTCGCACTACCGGTGGTATCTGTCGCCCACGTTGACTCCATTCCTTGATCTTGCTTGCATGTGCTTGCGGGGGGCTTTGTCCGTCCCTCCTTCCCGCGTCCCGGGTCCCACACCCCCACTCTCTCTCCTCTCCAATGCTCCCCCCCCCTTCTCTCCTCTAGGAATCCTCTACTCTAAGGAGCGGCGCCCGCGTCCCGTTGACTCAATTCCTTGATTTTGCTTGCATGTGCATGCGGGGGCTTTGTCCGTCCCTCGTTCCCGCGTCCCACACCCCGGCAGCGCATGCGTGTCCGCTCCCCCCTTTCTCTCCTCTCCAACGGTCTCCCCCCGTTCTCTCCTCTAGGAATCCTCTACTCTACGGAGCGGCGCGCACGACAGGTGGTGCGAACTGCATACTCCGCTGCGGCCGCCGCGGTAGTTCCGCGGTAGGAAAATGACGGAGCGCGAGCGCCTCATTCTCTCTTTTGTGGAACGCCGCAATTAGCGCCCGGGCCGCTGCCGTGAAACGGAAGCGGCGACGTTTCTCCCGCTCAAGCCAGCCATCCCCGCTGCTTTGCATCCACACATGGTTCCCTTTAACAGGAGATCAGGAAGCTTTTTTAGATGCGAAGCATCTTATGCTCGGAGCTCTGTCCGTCCCTCCCGCGTCCCCCCGTCCCGCGTCCCGCGTCCGGCCACATTCATGAAGTAGGGAAGCACCCATTATGCGAACCAGAACACTGTAGTAATATGAAGCCCATCAACCACTACTACAGTTGTTATTAAGCGCACTTCAACGAAGACAAATGAGAAAGGAACACAAGACAAGCGCTTACTCGCAACTGAAAGATTTATTGAAAAAGGGAAGAATATCAATACACCGTGATAGTCTATCTGCCTTAGTTAACTGACCCTTCACGTTTTGCCACGGCTGTCCTTTTGCCTTGACACGCATGCGTTGATCTCTTGTTTGGTGTATTGATATTCTTCCCTTTTTCAATGAATCTTTCAGTTGCGAGTAAGCGCTTGTCTTGTGTTCCTTTCTCGTTTGTCTTGGTTGAAGTGCGCTTAATAACAGCTATACCATGCATATCAACCAACTAGCCCAAATGTCGATTCTCTTGCACTACTACAGTCATCAGAGTCATGGCCGAGAGCACAGAGAGGCTGCTTAGCAATGGCTAGGCAGGTGGTGTCTGTCGCCCAGGTTGACCCCATTCCTTGATCTTGCTTGCATGTGTTTGGAGGGGGCTTAGTCCGTCCCTTCTTCCCGCGTCCCGCGTCCCACACCACCACAGCGCATGCGCGTCCCCTCCCCCCTCTCTCTCCTACGCTCACCGCCTTTCTCTCCTATAAGAATCCTCTACTCTACGGAGCGGCCCCCGCGTCCCAAGCCCCCCACAGCGCGTCCCCTCCCCTATCCTCTCCTACGCTCACCCCATTTCTCTACTCTAGGAATCATCTACTCTACGGAGCGGCGCCAGCGTCCCACATCCCCACAGCGCATGCGCGTCCTCTCTCCCTCTCTCCTCTGGGATTCCTCTACTCTACGGAGCGGCTACCGCGTCCCACACCCCCCAAAGCGCATGCACGTCCCCTCTCTCTCCTCTCCTACGGCCCCCCCTCCTCTCCCCTAGGAATCCTCTACGGAGCGGCGCGCACGACAGGTGGTGTGACAGCTGCATACTCCGCTGGGGGGCGCCACGGTAGTTCCGCGGTATGAAAATGACGGAGCGCGCGCGCCTCATTCTCTCTCCTGTGCAGCGCCGCAATGAGCGCCCGGTCCGCTGCCGTGAAATGAAAGCGGCGACGTTCCTCCTGCTCAAGCTAACCATCTCTCCGCTGCTTCGCATCCACACATGGTTCCCTTTAGCGGGAGATGGGGAATATTTTTTTTCTGCCTTTTTTTCTCTTTATTTCTTTTATCCCTTCATTTCTCTTTGTTGCTCTTTCTATGTTCGTTCCTATTTCCCCTCTTTTTCTCGCTTTCTATTTCTCGTTTGCTTCCGCTTTTTCATTTCTACGACAGCCAGGGCTCTAAAATGCTTCGTACTTATCATCATGAAGGCGCCCGAAGAACAAGAGGGTGAAAACTTCTCCTTGGGGCAAGCAAGCGCTCATTATGTTACAGATGGCTATGTTCTTCGTGGTTTTGCCTGCGTTACGTGAAGGTACGACAGCATACGACAGCCCGGCCCCCTAAAGTGCTCCGCACTTAAAAGAAGACCGGACATCTTCGAGTCAGGAGTGGGTGAAACTGATAGAATGTGACCCAGAATGGTTTTGAGAAGCTATAACTGGGGATGAAGTATTCTTCCATGCGTACCATCCTGCTACAAAGAGGCTATCATCGGCATAGGTGGGGAACAATCCCCCCTCGACCCAAAAAAACTGCGCACGCAGAACTCTCCTGTAATGACAATGCCTCAGTGGCTTAGCTAAGGGGTGGCACACCGGGCATGTGCACCAGCCCCCCCCCCCCCCCCCCCCACCTCCCCCCCGCAATTTTTTTTCTCGCCATGGCATACAGAGCACAAAATGACACTCGGCCACATCTGCCTACCCGGCCCCCACTTCAGATCAAGGTGCCTACGCCCCTGGAATACTTAAATGTGGTGTTTTTCGACTGGCAAGGTGTTGTGCTTAAAGGATTAATTCCAGAGGGAAAAACTGTGAAGGTTACAGTGTACAGATATATTTTATTGCGCTTATTGCGGAGAATACTACGGGTTTGGCCGGTAAAGGTTCATTGGCGTGACTCGTTCTTGATGCACGACGATGCACCGCGCCACATAACGCTTGAAGCGCAGACATATTTGAAAGGAATATATTTCGACTCAATTTTGGACATCCAGAGGGCTGTGACTAAGGAACTCAACACATTCGATGAAGAGAAACTGTATGACCATGCAATGGCTTGTGTACAACAACGAGAGTTGTATATATGAATATTAATAGTCAATTAAGGCAAATCTCTTCGGCATTATTTCAGATGACGCCAGTCTCGAAATTTAGTAGACACACTGAGTAGGAAGAGCATGTCACGCCATCTTTAGCAACAAGTATCATATGACGAGCGAGAAAAGGGTAGTAGGAAAAGTCATTCGACTCAGAACCACGAAAGAAAATATATGACCACTCGAGAAACACAGGCGTCGCATGGGCGCTTTGTTAGCGGGACACGATGACAGAATGAAAAAAAAAAAAAAAAAACAAGAAAAGCCTGAGTGCTCTCGTTTGCCGGGCGATGGCCAGTATACGCTAATCCGACACCTCTTCTTCTCGGTTCAAGCTTTCGGACTCGCCCGGTCAGAAGCGAATGACGGTAGCGAAGCAGAAAGAAAGAATGAGAGTTGGATGATGGCATCGCGGACAGCTGCGGTGAATTTGCCGGAGGCCCATTTTTTTTCAGCGCTGGCTCGCTTCAGACCCCGTCGTCCGTAGGCAGTTACCTCACATCCTTTCGCTGCTGTCTCTCTTTCCTTCTTATTTTGCCTCGGAAACGTGCTTGTTTGTGCGCATACTTTCGTGCTCGCAGCCCTCTGACGTCCGTCCTACACGATCGAGCTCAGGGATAGGAGGCAGGCACGTAAATGCGTCGGGGCCAGCTTGCAGCTAGAAAGGATATATGAGCGAGTGCGCCATTTGCTGTCACTTTATTTTCTCCCCTTGATTCATGTACGATTGCTCGTCCACACTCGCTTTCTTGTTTTATCTGTACTGGCTGTTTGCGGAGAAGGTGATGAGTAAACGCATCTCTCGGCTCTTTTCTGGAGCATGTTATTTCAGTGCGCCGCTCCATTTATGTCTCCCGATATTCTGGCCTGTGAGTGCGACTTGGAAACCTGTGTCAGGTTATCAGGGATAGCAAAATCATTTTGGCCAAGAGAGAGAGAGAAAGAGAAAGTGAAATAAAGGCGGGGATTTTAAGCAGGCGTGTCATCGGCTACACTATGCAGTGCAAAGGAAATGAAGAACAGATAGAAGGCAAATAGGAAAACAGTCGTGACTGTGAACTGTCTGCGGAAGTCATTATAGAGTCAAGGATTTTCAGAAAAATTGAATTTAACACCATGTGTTAGTATGCGAATTGTCAGGTGGGAGTGATGAGGTGGCGTAACTTGCGTTTCGTAGTTTATTGATTTGATGAAGCATTCAGTCTAGCTGGGCCACACAAGATTGTTCATGGTGGCGACCTCGTGAAAGCTTGCTATACCAAATCTAAAGCAACCAAAATATGTAAAGACGACATAAAGTAATTTTGTTTCAACCGGGCACCATATCACCTCCACACTGCTCAAGGAAATCGAGTTTGAATGTGAGTTTGTCTTCATTTCTGTGGGGAAACGCAGGGACGAAAAGCAGCATCTGCCACTAGGAAAAGACTCTGTCCTTTATTATTACAAGACATAGGCAGCACGGTGCGGTGACGTGCTTTTGACAAAAACCGCCAGGCCTGCGCGGAACTCGCAGCACAGCCACAGCGAAAGCTGGGAGAGCGGCCTTTCTAGGGTCTTTTTTAAACATTCTTGGGGCAACTACAACAACCGCACTTGCATGGTACCCACTACGCCATAAATCACCATAATTTTTGTGTAGTGGGGAAGCGTCTACTATGCCATTTTTCTTCATTCTTCAGAAAAGCGCGGTACCCGCTACACTCTTGTACCGCATTATGTGCAATTTGTTGATGATATGGCTGACGACGATGAAGAATTTTGCCTCAGGCTTTTGTAATGGGTTGGAGCAATAAATGAGCCACTCGTTACGCAATTCGATTTGTGTGACGCCTGGTTCTTACTTTACTGTTCTAAAACGCTTAACAACACACGTTAACGCGATTCATTACCAGACATGAAGCCTGCCTAGGGTCAGTTTGCACCGCAGTTTCAAGCAGCGGCGTAGCTCAGTGGTAGAGTGCTGCGCTGCCACGCAGAAGACCCGGGTTCGAATCCCATTCGGTCATAGGTGTTTTTTATTTAGTTAGTTTTTTTCTTATTTCATGCTATATTGGTTACGGACAACTACGGCGCAGAAACGACCCTTGTCGTGATCTCATAACAGCTTTCGCTGTAAAAATACAGATATACGTAATTACGCAAAAACATAAGCGGTAAACTAGAACATACACGCAAAAGCACAATTTGAAAATATTAGTAGTTGCACGTAAGGAAGTTTCACTTCATTCGCTTATCACGGAAACGTGTAAGACAGCCGGCGATATTATGTCAACAAAGGTGAGACATCTGCAGATACTCATCGTTGGCCGCGACCCCCAGCACGGTGGCGTCTTTGCAAAACAAATACCTCTTTGCAGCCCATGAAGACCCATCCTGGAGGGTCGGTTCCGGAGGCACTGAATAACAATGAATAACAATAGGTGCAAAACGCTTACTGGAGGGGGGTGGTACAATCGACTGAGATGAAGAAAAAGAGGTTTTCGCCTTCGAGTAGTCTTAAGCAAGTACTTATGGGACCGTATGACAGCCGGAATGTATATTGAGGTAGCGACTACACTTCTTAGCAATCTGCAGATGCGCCAGCTACAACAACGAGAGACCACATGAGTTAATCGCAGTGACCTCAAAGGGCTTAAACGCTCAGGGTTTTACGATCGAAGTCTACTTGTAGTTGTATTCAATTTCTTCTTCTGCGTTAAAAACACTTTGAAATATTGGAAGGGCGTTTTGTCAGTGCTTCGGCCGATGACAATCACACGGCAGAAACAAAACATATGTGTTCGTTCTTGTTCCATTATATTGCACTTGTGCATGATTCGCTCTTTCGCCACTATAATTTTGACATTGCGTAATAGAAGTATGCTTCTATGTGTATTCCTTTAGGCGTGCCAAGCTGCTCTATGCATTTGGGAAGCCTTAATAGGCATTTCAACAGGTCTTCCAACGTGACCAACAGGTATTTTATCATCTCCAACAGGCGTTTGTGCGTAGTGCAGTATCATCATAAGCCTGACTGCGCCCACTACAGGGCAAAGGCCTCTCCCATGTTACGCCAATCAACCCGGTCCTGTGCTTGCTGCTGCCACGTTATTCCTGCAAACTTCTTAATATCATCTGCCCACCTAATTTTCTATCTCCCCCCTCACACGTTTGCCTTCTCTAGTAATCTAGTCAGTTACCATTGACGTCCAGTGGTTATCCTGCCTACGCGCTACGTGACCAACCCTTGCCTATTTGTTCTTCTTTATTTCAACTATGATGTCATTAACCCACGTTTGTTCCCTGACCCACTCTGCTCTCTTCCTGCGTCTTAAGATTACACCTTTCATTTTCCTTTCAATTGCTCGCTGCGTCGTACTCAATTTATGTTGAACTCTCATTGTGAGGCTCCCGGTTTCTGCTCCGTAGGTAAGTACCGGCAAGATGCAGCTGTTATATACCTTCCTCTTAAAGGATAGTGGTAGACTACCATTCATTATTTGAGAATACTTGCCGAATGTGCTCCACCCCATCCTCATTCTTCTAATTACTTCACTCTCATGGTTCGACTCCGCGGTTACTATCTGTCCTAAGTAGATCTATTATTTTACAACTTCCAGTGTCTCGCCACCTATCGCTAAGCGGTGTTCTCTGCCGAGAATGTTGCACATTACTTTAGTTTTGTGCATATTAATTTTCAGACCAACTCTTCTGCTTTCCGTTCGCAATTCAGTAATCCTGAGTTTTAATTCCTCCCCTGAGTTACTCACCATTGCAATGTCATCAGCGAATCGCAGGTTACTGAGATAATCTCCATCAACTCTTATTCGTAACTCTTCCCGATCTAGGGCCCTGAAAACCTCCTGTAAAAAATTCCCCATCTCCGGCTAAAGGGAACAATGTGTGGTTGCGAAGCAGCGGGGAGATGGTTAGCTTGAGCGGGAGAAACGTCGCCGCTCTCGTTTCGCGGCAGCGGCCCGGGCGCTCATCGCGGCGCTGCGCAGGAGAGAGAATGAGGCGCGCGCGCTCCGTCATTTTCATACCGCGGTGCTCCCAACGGAAGTATGCAGCTCTCGCACCACCTGTCGTTCGCGCCGCTCCGTAGAGGATTCCTAGAGGAAAGGACGGGGGGGGGGGGGGACCGTAGGAGAGGAGAAAGAGAGGGAGGAGGCGTGCATGCGCTGTGGGACGCGTGAGCCGCTCCGTAGAGTAGATGATTCCAAGAGGAGAGAGGGGGGAGGGGACGCGCATGCGCCGCTCTGTAGAGTAGATGATTCCTAGAGTAGAGGAAGGGGGGTGAGCGTAGGAGAGGGGACGCGCATGCGCTGTGGGGGGTGTGGGACGCGGGGGGCCGCTCCGTAGAGTAGACGATTGCTAGAGGAGAGAAAGGGTGTGAGCTTAGGAGAGAGAGGGGGGGGGACGCGCATGCGCTGCGGTGGTGTGGGACGCGGGAAGGAGGGACGGACTAAGCCCCCTCCAAACACATGCAAGCAAGATTGAGGAATGGGGTCAACCTGGGCGACAGACACC
Source organism: Rhipicephalus appendiculatus (assembly GCA_030522465.1). Lineage (NCBI taxonomy): Eukaryota > Metazoa > Arthropoda > Arachnida > Ixodida > Ixodidae > Rhipicephalus > Rhipicephalus appendiculatus. The sequence continues at coordinate 31,274 of JALIZH010011215.1, forward strand.
ACCTACCTAGCCATTGCTAAGCAGCCTCTCTGTGCCCTCGGCCATGACTCAAGGAATGGGGTCAACCTGGGCGACAGACACCACCTTCCTAGCCATTGCTAAGCAGCCTCTCCGTGCTCTCGGCCATGACTCTGATGACTGTGCTATGGTTGACGGCCTTCAGATTACTACAGAGTTCTGGTTCGCATAATGGGTGCTTCCCTACTTCATGACAGTGCCCGGTCGCGGGACGCGGGACGGGGGACGGGGGACGCGGGACGCGGGAGGGACGGACAGAGCCCCGAGCATAAGATGCTTTGCATCTAAAACACGGTTATGGTGCATTCAGACGATGGACGCAATCCGGATTTGTCGTGGACGCGGACGGCTAATCCACGGAAAATCCGCTTGCAGGCGCATCCACACGAAGGACGGTGTCCTAGGAGAGAACAGCCGCATTACTCTCGACCGCAGCCGCTGCGTTGACCTGCGGCCGCTGCCAGCAGACCGGTTTGAGAGTATTCAACAACATGGAGGCCGACAGAATGCGAAGCTCGCCGAGCTTTTTTGAGCGTAGAGCATTGTCCAGCAGTGTAATTTGTTTCGGTGAAAACGGTGTTGTTAGCGGAATGGCTGGATGGGAAGAAAAACATGCTTTACAGAGAGTTGCTGAAGACTGACCTCGCTGCTGTCGCGCGTGGGGCACCGCGTACGAAGGGAGGATACAGTGATCGCCGATATCGGCATTGTTTGTTCTTTTGCGGATAACAGGTACCGACAGTGCACATTGCAATGCTGCACATTAGGTTTCCTATGTTTCCTTCTCTTGGCTCGCATCTTTACCGTATCATCAGTGCTCAAAGACAAGCCGTGTTCTGAGACTACCGCTATCGGTGACAACGCCGCTTTGCCTGCCGCAGAATGCTGCATGTGCAACGATTAAAGCGACAACTTACCTACCCTCCAACCCGCCAGTCAGTGCGCATTAAAAGTGATATATATCTCAAAGGTGATCGCCTTGGAATAAGGCCCCGGAAATAACCTGAACTAAGCGCCAGCAGAGCTGAAATAAACTGCGAGGACAGCCGTACGGCTCGAGCAGAAGAAAAGTGTAGTGGTTGCCAGCTTATTTGCCCGCTAAAGCTGCGGCGTTCCGCCGCCAGAATCCCGATGTGAAAAACAGGTTGGGCTCATCCGTCCGTGAGCCACGCGTACGACGCACGGATGAAGAGAATCACTGATGTGAGGTCACGTGGCGCGTCGTCCGCGCCTCCACATCGGGATTTGGTCCGTCGTTTCAATGCACCATTAATAGCATTGGGAGATCGTCTCTCCGCCTTACACCCTCTTTTTTTGCGGTATCACGAGCTAACGAAAGGCAAATACGCAGATAAATTGCTATAGGCACAGCTGTCCACAAAACACGCCTTTCAAGAAAACAAATGGGCTGTTACAAAGCAAACTGACGTAACTTACTCGCACAGAGTAGGTATATCATTTCAATCCTTTCATAATTATTTAACGTATTACGTGAAAAAAAAATAATGTCTGTTGATCCACTTTTATCAACGAAATCACCATTCCCTAGAAGTATACGACATGAAATTGTTTTTGCTAATTGTGGTCCCTGGTTTTGGACACTCTATACTAATCAGTTAAGCCGCCAAAATCTCCTTATATTTGAACTGCTGATACCGCTATGCCACTGATATCCCTAATAGCCTCTTTTTTTCTATTTAAAGAGGCCCTGAACCTCTTCCAACGAATCATCAAATGACCTCTGTATCGGAGTTTACTACCTCACCAGTCGATTGCCGCAAAAGTTCTCATCCGTCAAGAACGACCCAAGTTACAGGGATTTGTCCAAAACATCAAACACTTCCTGTCCTTTTCTTCCCAACGAGCGCGCTGGATGCTGCACAAGCAGGATGACACTGGTAATAAAGTTACGTAAGCACTCGTCATGAAATGTGATCGGTCCATCCCGTTCGGTTTTCCATGAACCAACACGCGCTGTAACCCATTAGGCCACCTATGAAACATCAGCAACAACCTGTTCAATGCCATCAGAGAACAGACGCCAGCAGCTCCATAGCGAGGGATAATAGAGCCTGTGTATGAAGAAAAGGCATTTGAGGAAGTGGCAACTTCGCTCCCCACCTGTAAATTCTACGTGCTACGCAAGACTACAAAATTCACAGCAGTGTTCCGGTGATCCAGTGAACTATTCACAGCGTTGTTCCATGTTGGCAGTATATAATGATTCTCCCCCAGGGGCGGTCCATGACCTTTTAACAGGTGTAACTTCCATGGTATACGAACTATTCAGCTCGCAAAATGAGACTTGAACATTCAAAGTGACATGTTTTGATATAGAAGAACTCTCTGCGCCCCTGTAAGCTACCGATACACTGCCAATGTGGTCACACCTCGTATGACCTCGTATCACGTATAACCTCGTATATCACGTATAACGTATCACGTAGCCATCATCCTGGACGACCAGGATGATGATTGCTTCCTGGGACCCATAAGTGCCGACGACTTCGCCGAGCGACAGCGAGCGGACCCGGAACTCAGGGGCCTTATGAAATACCTCGAGGGAAAGAGCGCCACTGTTCCGAAGGTATTCAAGAAAGGACTGGCGTCGTTCTTCCTGCGAAACGGAGTTCTCCTAAAGAAGAACTTCTCGCCCCTTCGAGCCAAACACCTTCTCGTGGTTCCTTCAGCAGTGAGACCAGAAGTCCTCCAGGCCCTACACGACGGCCCGATGGCTGGACATCTCGGTATTTCCCGCTCGCTCACAAGGATACAGGAAAAGTACTACTGGCCACGCCTTGCCGCCAACATCGCTCGCTACGTGAAGACTTGCCGAGTCTGTCAGCGACGCAAGGCACCACCGACAAGGCCAGCAGGCTTTCTTCAGCCGATCGAACCACCTCGCCGACCGTTCCAGCCAATCGGGATGGACCTACCGGGGCCGTTCCCAACGTCGACTTGCGGAAACAAATGGATCGTCATAGCTACCGAATACCCCACCCGCTACGCCGAAACAAAGGCCCTGCCCAAAGGCAGCGCCGCCGAGGTGGCCAAGTTGTTCCTTGAGAACATGCTCCTTCGTCATGGCGCCCCAGAGGTTCTCATCACCGACAGAGGTACGTATTTAACGGCTGATTTAACTAAGGGATCTTGGGATGTAGCCAGACAAGCCACCGCCGCACCACCGCTTACCACCCACAGACAAATGGCCTTACCGAGCGTCATAATAAAACCATCGCCGATATGCTGGCCATGTGCGTTGACGTTGAGCACAAGACGTGGGATTCCATCCTCTCGTATGTGACCTTTGCATACAACACTGCCGTACAAGAAACGACGCAGATGACGCCGTACAAGTTCGTCTACGGAAGGGGCCCGGCAACGACGCTCGACGCCATGTTACCCAACGTCACCGATTACAAAACATCGACGTCGCCGTGTACCTTCAGCGCGCCGAAGAAGCCCGATAATTGGCCCGTCTGCGCATCCAGTGCCAACAAAAGTCCGACAGCCATCGCTACAATCTTCGACGACGCCATGCAGAATACCAGCCCTGTGACCGTGTCTGGGTCTGGACGCCGGTACGACGTCGTGGACTGAGTGAAAAACTTCTGCGACGATACTTCGGGCCGTATAGGGTGCTTCGACGTCTCGGCGCACTCGACTACGAGGTTGTCCCGGATGGCATCTCGAACTCTCAGCGACGCCGGGCACGTCCCGAGCTCGTGCATGTGGTGCGCCTTCAACCGTTCCATGCTCGTTAAGGGACCTGTGGACTCAAGTTTGTCCTTGCTTTATTGTTGTTATTTATTCTTACATGCGTTTTTGTTCCACGTTTTGTTTAAAGCAGCGGGGCAATGCTTTTTCAGAGGGGGGGCATTGCCACGCGTATTATTTTGATGTGCTCTGTTTAAACCCACAAAGACTGTGAGCAATGCTCGGCGCAGATCGCGCCTCAGTGTTCGAGAAGCTTCACGTTTGTAGTGGATCGTTTTGTTAACATTGCGCACAGCACGCGAACACTCAAGATTATTCCAGAGCTTGCGCGACGACCAATGATAAGTCTAGAATGTTCGACGAGTGATGTATAAAAGCCGGCACCCTCCGACGATGATCAGATTATCAACGACCGAGGCCCTGTGCGCAGATATCAGTGTACAGCGTGCATTGCTTGCTGTAAATTGAGTTTCCGTTTCGTGGCCACAAGTTCGGCCAAATAAAGAGTTTCAACTTCAAGAAGCCTACTACTGTCCCCGTCCACGTCATGACCACGTGACAATAACGGGAACTTTTAGTCGGGAATCGAGAAACATTGATATCGATCCACAGAATGACTACAATCTGCACGCGGATTATAATTTTCGTTCAACGATCACGTTTCATGGTGACCAACGAAAAGAATGCTTGAAACCGGCCATGACTGTGTAGCTCATATACACAATTTCGACGAAGACGGTCATATGTGTTGTCCGGGCCGCAAACGAAAGTTTCGCGGACAGCGCATGCGAGACTCCTCGTATGTACGATGAGTCACACACCCACACACGGAAACAAACACACACACACACACACACATGCACGCACACGAAATGTCGGTACCAGCTTTATTGCTGCTGTACACCTGTCCGGTGATACGGTATCGAGCAACGGTCTTTTACGGAAAAGGTAAAAGTCCCCACCGGCATTTGCGCCATCGAGCGAAGGCTTCTTATCGAAGTTCTTGTGCTTAGATGGCAACCCGCTGGTCGGCAAGCGGAGTAGCGACTCCCATCAACTGCAAAAATGACAAGCAAGATACCCCTCTCAGCGAAGTGTGTGAAGGGCTGTTCTGCTAAGAAGCTAAACCAAACCCCAAGAAGTTTTTCAGAAGGGATCTAATGGACTTTGAGCAAGAAGGGCAAAGCTTTTGTGATACTATCAGTCTTTTATCAATGAAACAAAATTGGTCAAAGTTAAGAAATTTTCACACGGACATTTTCCTGCATAGATGTTTGCTGCTACATTATATGGATCTATAATAAAAAATTTTGGAATGTATCGAAGTATCTTTAGATATAATTGCCAAGTATTGTATTGGATACTATTATTGCCGTAGGATCTTGTATCTGTATCTCAAATACTGCTTGCCTAAGTACCTTGTATCGTATCGCGATATAAATTCAAGTTATATTTGTCGAGCCTTGTTTGCAGCACAGTACAGCTCAATTTCGGAAACAATTTCTTCCAATAGGAAGTGGAAATTCCACGATATTTGGCAGTCAACAATACCAGCACTGACTGTCCTTTAACGTGTGCGATAAGACTGTTTTAAAGCCACCCAGTGGCAGTACACTGTAGCCGCGCATAGTACATTTTATTCCATAACTTTTTTTTAACTGGACAGCGGTACTTGCTTATGACCACGTAAAATATCTCTTTAAATGGTTCGTGTTACCGCCATAAGCTGCTGCCTTATCTTTTCTTTATCTAATTGAAAGTAGACGCCCATTAGTCGGTAAAACATAGCATCCTAATTCGTTAATCCTGCGTAACAAGCAAGGAGATGCCATCGCTCGCAAGCTTCTTAGATAATGACATAATACCGCAGAGCTTCCAGGCCCAAATTTGTACACCAAATGCAGAGACTAGCAGGCGTAGGAGTCATCATCAAATGTTAAGCTCCTTCTCCTTAGTTATTCACCTACGGCTTAGTAAAGCTGCTCTTTTCCAAGCAGATTCACCAAATACAAAGTGTATTTAAACACGCCTTCAAGTTAAAAGCTGTCCGCCTCGGTGGAACAGTGGCTACGGTGCTCGGCTGCTGAACCGAAGGTCGCGGGTTCGATCCCGGCCGCGGCGGTCGCATTTCGATCGAGGCGAAATGGTAGAGGCGCGTGCACTGTGTGATGTCAGTGCACGTTAAAGAACACCAGATGGTCAAAATTTCCGGAGCCCTCCACTACGGCGCCTCTCATAATCATATCGTTGTTATGGGACGTAAAACCCCAGATAAGTAAGTTAAATGCACCCAATTACAATATGTGTGCTTATTACTATAACTCATCACCAAAGAATCAATAAAAGGTCTGTCTGAAACAAGGGTTTTTTAGAACAATAAATGTAGAAGCACGTACTTGTTTCCGCTTATTAAATACTTCACGTTGCGTTATAAAGTGACCGTAACTTCTTCGAGCGTAAGTGAGTAAAACTTCGATCTAGTTTCCGAGAGCAAAACTATCCGATACATTTATGTTAGTAAATAACACACGAAAATGAACACTCCAAAATTATAAAAGAAGACACAGGCAATTTATTCCATACTCATACATTTTCGAGGAGTGATTGGGTTCCCTTTTTTCTAGGGCACCTACTTTTCAAAGAGGAAAGCGATGCAGTAGTCTAAATCAAAACGAGTACAAGTCAAGCTAGCGCTGCAGCCGGAAAAGGTGCAAACAAACAGTGAAATAAAGAGATCGAATCGCGTCAATTCGCATTCCAAAACACACCCGGGGGACTCTCCTTGACACCTGTATCGTATCTAGGATCTGTAATGGCTTCCCGAGTGGTGCTCACTCTTGAAGGAAGTACGCTAACATAAGTAATGTTAAGCTTGAGGATATTTCTTTCAAATGCACTTGGTCACAGTGTGCCCGAAAACTCAAAGAAATACGCTATTTACTATATGGCCTGAGGCACTGTGTGATACAAGAAACATGGCAGTAGAGAAAGCACCTGGTTCATCGCACACGTTGAGACACGCTTTTCAGTTCGTGTCTGTGCAAGGAAAGATCCCGGGCCTTGGGGCTTTTTCTTCACCGGCACCATGCGGCGAAAGTCCTTCATGCGCACACATATAGAGCGCGTGATGGGCACCGAAGGAACGGGCTACAAAGCTCCAGCTCACCAGCGTGGCAGCCATCACGACCGGTATAGAAACGCAGAAGTTTTCTTTCTCCTCGACAGGCCTGTCTTCGTCGTCCTCGCCTTCACATTTGCTACATTGTCATCTTTCTTAAGTTCTTCCAACTTTGCCCTTTTTATGTATGTTTTCTTTATTTCAGAGCGCATTCCTGGCCTCAAGCCACGTGCGCAACTGTGGCAGTGTGGATGTTCAGATCATGCGCGTGACTACCTTCTTTTCGGGCGAACGTGAGCATTCGCTGCGCTTCTTCGCCGATCCCGCACCTTGAGTCATATTCTTATCCACTCCTTTTAAACACACTGCACTAGTCGGACACGGACATATAGGTTGGGCTATCATGATCCAAACAACCAAAGGAGGCTTCGATGAAAATAATTCTTTTTCTGCGGTAGAGTTTTCTCCCTGTGTCATAAATTAGCCCCTATTTTGCTAGTGACTGTACAATTAGTCTTGATCGAGGGCTCCATAAGTGTAACATCTGGACTTTTACGTGCCAGAACGCGATACGATTACAAGGCACACCATTGTGGAAGGCTCCGAAATTTTCAACCATAAGGTGTTCTTTGACGTCCCTTGACATAGCACAATAGACGGGCCTCTAGCATTTCGCCTCCACCGAAATGCGACCGCCATGACTGGGATCTACCGTTGTGTTAGCGGCCGAGCACCGCAATTACTTTACCACGAAGGTGGACGTTCGACCGTTCAACAACGTTTGAAACAATTCTGGTTTATCCGTAGATTTCTCTTATCATAGAGCGGCTAAATCTACCAGCCTATGTTTAGCTACTTATTTATTCTGAAGTCACTATTACTGATTTTATCAGCAAAACTAACAAAAGTCACAATCAACAAATTACAACTACGACACCTTAACTTCTTTTGAAGTGCGTGAGATGCAGGTGCCGCCAAGATTTTGCTGCGTAGCACTCGTAGTGAGGAAGATGAATACTCAAGCCGGTGCGTGGCTGCGTTGCTGAAGCAATGAATGTACAATTATTTTGTCTCTAGTTTTGTCTCTTTTAATGTCTCTATTTTTCACAAACTACGTTTTCTGGAGGTTGCGCTTTTCAGTAAGGGTGTACAGTTTACTTTAATTATTGCCTCTAATCTCTTCTTTTCAGTTTGTTTCGCCCTGAGAAGCTTCAGTTAATTAGAAGGTCCTTTTTCAGCATGGGAAAGATCACAACTTTCTCGACTTCTACCTCCTGCAGCTAACATTTGCACAAGCGGCACTCATTAGCCGCCCTCTACTCGCGTATTGCTCATTGCAGAAGAGCGTGATAAAGGACAAAACACGAGTCGTGAGAAAGAGAGCCAAACAAGCTGTTGCGCAATGAGCCTTTACCGAGCGGTCCAACTTTCCACGCTTCTGTAATTTATTTGTCGCTTAATCCTGCCTTCGCTAGTTGCTTTGGTAGACTCGCGTTATTTGCATCTTGTATATGCATGAAAGTAAATATTAAGTAATAGCTTCACCTCTGTTCCTGAGCCCAAACACGGAAAAGAAAACTGCTGGTACACGCGCTTAACGAAGCTGTGCAAACGTGCAGTGTCATAGCCGTGCCGCCGTGTCTGCTCTCATCTCCGGCGGCTCACTGCAAATTAGTGCGACCCTTTCTCGACCCACCGCCGACGCCCGCATACGCATTAATCCACCAACGCATGCAACGACGATGCTGGTGGACACGCGCGCTTGTGCGGAAGTTGTTTGCATACATGACTACTGCCACAGCGGCAACACGCCTCTCGAGCATGTCCCTTCCACTCTACTTGCCAGGGCACGGACACGCTACATTCCATCGTTAAGAGGAAACGGGTATTGAAAACTAGCTATAGCTTGCTGCGCGCGATAGCGGCGTTTGGCCTGCGAAGCCGCGTGCCCTTAATGCACGGCAAAATGGCTGAAGTCCGAGCGTTCCTTTCTTCCGTTAGACACGACACACCGAACACAATCAAGATCGAAGCTGGTACAGTATACAGCGGAGTCCAAGGTTCCACGAAAACTCGTCAGGCGAGCGTAATACACACAAGAAATGAAAACATGCACTCGCCATGTCCAAACAAACAACAAACATATATTGTCGTTTCGGGGCTTTAAAAAATTTTAAAAGTAGCCGTGTCGTTAAGCACTTCACTGCCGCGATTGCGCTCGCAGACTACCAGTCAATGGCCTGTAAGCATTCAAACGACTAATAACGTGATTGACCGAACGCGGGGCAATCTCCCCTAGATTTAAATGCGCATTCTGCGTCACCCAACACAGAAATAGTCACACCATCTTGCACCCTCTTCATCTTCATTGTGAACAAGGGAACCGTAATGGCCCCGAAAATTCAGTATCTGTTTTTTTAGACAAGACGAGTGCCTTTTTTTTTATTTCTTTAAATCATACATCGTATTTCTCAAGGAAGCACCTGAGGTTGTCATGCAATTTGCAGGAACGACAGCAGAAATGAAATTACTTTTGCCATAATGGCAGCGCCTCCTGCGTTCCGCCTGTAAATAACAATAGCATTTGGCCACCTTCGCTGTGGCTTGATGGCGGCTGCGCGATGACCAAACTGTCGCTAGCACACGCGCAAGTGATAACCGCTGCGTCTGCTAATCGCTTTCATGGCCCGTGGTGAGGTAAGCCTATAGCTGGAAAACGGAACGTAAGAGAGCAACGCAGCGTTGTGCACAGGCTGGCGTGCCACGTATTATTTCTTGGATGGCGCGGAGATCCGTAAGAAGCAGAAAAAACACTTATACGTAATAGATAGAAAGAAGGAAACTGTCCAGTAGGATGTTTTGTAAACAAATCTTCAATTTTCCAATTGGATTTTTTTCGACCAGCTTCGTTACTTTAGAAGTTAATTAATCAGTCTTAGCTATTTATGCTAACGAGCCAAACACGAAATAGTGTGACGTACTCCATGCAATAGCGAGGAGCTTGCATTTGGTCGCGTGTTCATAAAATGCGCCGGCATATTCTTCAAGTCTGGCTGGATTTAGCTGAGGCACTCTGTATATCGATTCAATCAATAACTTGAAGCGTAACGCGGTCGCTCCTTTGTTCGTTAGCCCACTAATTCAGTGAATTGTTGGCACTCAATCAAATAAATAGCTACAGCACTCTCCTGAAGCATCCCTATGAGTCTTACCGTCTCCACCTACCACATAGACGTAAACATAGAGCAGTCAAGCGCAACACGATAAAATCCATGCATTAACTGGATAACGTATTCTCGATCACCCCCCCCCCCCCCCCCCACTTTGCCACCCGCTGCCAATCACTGCAACTTGCTGCAAAAAGAGGACAGAGAAGAGCAGCAACTGAAGTGGCGCTTCTGACTTCATATCCGCTAAGCCTCAACAACCTTGTGTGTCTGTGGGGATGACTTATTAAGAAAGACATTGAAATGCGAAAGAGAGACATTTTCTTCTGTTTAGAGGAGAAGCCGGAAGGGAACGATCATTTGGTCCACCATCGAGCGACCACGCTCTGGCTCCCGAAACAAACAAGCCTGTTCACAAGGGTTTGGCCGTATCGCGGTCGCTCTATAGACGGTAACAGAAGTAACCCGACTGGAAGAGCCGAGCCTCATGTGACATCTCTGTGCCCATTACATATAGGCGCGCGTTCCTCAGTGCACTCGTTGGCATTGTTGCTTCTCAGGCAAGTATAGAAAAATAAAGCAAGATTTCGGCGTTATAGCTCGGATTACTGGCAGGGATTCGTGGCCGAGTTTTGCGTTACCCGTATGCGACGGTATATGCCACCTTTCCCGCCTACACTGTAAACGCAAACTAGCCGAATTGGGCGTTTTAAGGGCTTAATACTACCTTCACTTGGGACCGTACTCCCTTAGGGAGTATTAAGATCGGTGTAATAAAGTTCTGCGTCCTCAATTTTACTTCCTTGAGAAATTAGGGGGGATAAAAGGTGGAAGAAAGGAGGTAAATTCACGATCTGACGCCATTTTGTCAAATGGAGCTCAAGGACAGAAAACTCCTATTTCACTTTCTCGGGCATATCTTCCCTTTATTTTATCCGAAGCTATAGTGCCTTCAGTGCTGGCGTGCATGTATGCAACTGCGCGGGCGAAAGAAGTGTTTCTCAAAGTGCTTAATAAATTCATGAACGTGCTAATCAACGATTTCTTCGTCTCGTCGACTGATGCACATTGTTGTACGGAATGCACACTACCGCTGGGCTCGGGTTCACAATGCATTTCGACCACAGAATGACTTCGCTTATGTTGTTTTACAATCAAATCGAAGTTAAACTAAAAGTAGGAGCGTGTACACCCTCGATGTGGCCTATCGGCACCGCATGCACAGTCAGTATACCCTTTTGGATGACGAATTGGGCACAGGCGGTGTGCCTCAACGCACGGAATAAGATCCGGTGCTGAAAGAACCCGGCGAAAAAAAAAAGAAAAAAAGAGAAACGAAAGAAAAAACGCGACTCTCCTCAAGCGGCTGCTCTGAAAGGAACGAAGCGCCTTTGACCTTCGAACGGCGGCGATAGGAGCGGGACAACCATCGCACGCATGCGCGCGCGAGGGGAAAAAAGAAAGCAAAGAAAGCAAAAAGAAAGAAACGCAATAGAGTCGCGAGAAACGCGAGAAGTTCCGAAATGATAGCGGGTGCTACCGCAGGCTGGCCCCATCGGCGTGCGTGAGTGATAGCGAAGCGAAGCCGTCATGGGATAACGTCGGTTTTGTGAAGGACGCCTTTCAACTACCCTGCTATGCGTCGATCATGTGTGCACATTTCATGCCGGCAGCCTTACTGTGTTCTCGTCGCGGGACGTGAAATGTGTGGTTTGACGACAGTGCAACATGCACTGCGTGTGCAATGGTGTGGCAATGGCCAGGTGACTCAAGCGAGCAGCAGCTGATGGGCGCGCCGCGTTCGCGGCACATTCAGGAACACAAATGGTACGAAATACTTATGTTTCCTCTGTTTGCGCGAGCAGCAGTAGGTGCTCTTCTGCATATTGCGTCGCGTCAAAAGTGCAATGAAAAGCGAAAAAAGAAAGGTCATTAAGCTCACATAACAACGATGTGTGATACGTGTTTCGAATTGGCTGACCGCTTGGCGTGGCCAGCCAATTCAAGCGAGTGCGCCTTAAAACTGAATGTTTGTACGACATAATTTCCTTGCTTGCGATAAAGCATGAATGAAGCAGTGCTTCCAGGGAGTATACACTTAAGCAACAACAACAAAAAAAAAAAAGACAGCTGTTATCACGCTGTCATGTGGTAACACATGCATTAAGGCCAGATTTGTTTTCTATTTATTCTGTTCTCATGCGCAGATTATGAGCAAGTAAGAATACTTTTTGACGACAATTTTGCATTGTGCACTTTGTCCGTCTCCAACACAAAAAGTTAAATTGCATATCAAGGCGCATTGATATCATGAGCTTGTATACATTTAGCTAGAAAGAATAAGTCATGTTAATGACAGATTATGATGACCATATGATGTGTAAGACATGTGCTTAGTTACAGTGTGTTTGCAGAAGCACATGCATTTTATGGTATGGTCAATTCATTAGTCACATATCAGCACTAGAGCTTGCCAAGGTTACATGTTCATATTTATGGAATTTAGGATATGTGTCACTTGTGCAAGGCTAATTTAATCACATTGATATAAGTCAGTTGAATCTGTTGAACCTCGTTGTTGAATGACCTTGTTCCTTCCCTCTGGTTATTTTGTTTTACTTTTTGTTGCCATAGTGTTTATGATCAGCACACAGTATTCTGACTGTTGACACAATTTCCGACAAGGTAAACAGGCTGGTACTTTGTCCACGTCTTCTATTGTCGTCATTACAAGTGCACTGTTGAATTTTGCCATGAATCAATACCAAGTCACCCAATCTTCAGTCCTAAACAGAACAACAGAACAGCTGTGGTTGATGAAGAAGCTAGTGTTTCATGTGTTGTAAGTGATAATAACTGTTGGTGCGTAACATCCCAAAGCCACCACACGATTATGAGAGGCGCCGTAGTGGAGGGCTTCGGAAAGATAGACCACCTGGGGCTCTTTAACACGCACCTAAAGCTAAGTACGTGGGCCTCAAGCAGTCACGCCTCCATTGAAATGCGTTTAACTCCAAGGTTAATCATACTAAAATTTGCACCCCTTTACACTACAATGCTAACTTCACTGACAGCTAAAACTACTCGAATGATGGTACACAGGACAAAAGTACACTTCTGGTGCTCTTTCGCATTTCATTACAGTTGTGTACTTTTTGCCCTCCGTACTTTAAGTGAAAAGTTCACAAGAAGCTACTTAGCAGCATCTCACTAATGCATTTGTTTCGTGTTCTGTTTAAAGGTCTGCAATAGTATAGTCAAGTGTGAGTCTTTGCCAAGACATTCATATTTCTGGATATGAAAGCTTAATGGACTTCTTTTCTATTATTTTCAGGAAGACATTTCTGGCAAAGCTGCAAGAGTTGCTCACGCACTTGTTTGTGTACAAGACACTGTATTGTGGGAACACTCCCCTGTGCCTCACTCTACACTAACGAGGACCTGAAGTGTAATGCAAACCACAGAAAGATATACACACTTAGTGCAAAAAAAATTACAGAAATAAAGAACCATGCACTCACAGAATGAGTATGAACGTGACTAAAAACGCCATACACTTGTTAAATTTCAGTTGCTAGTACTGCGTTGTCCTGTTCCCTTCATTTCTATTTCTATGTGTGTTGCTGTTTTGTTTTCACTGTTTAACTATGAACTCAATTCCTGACTGCTTTACAGGTTCTATAGATTCGTGGTCAAATTCTATTCAACCACATGGCATAGCAAGCCCTAGGATCCAATATGCCAAGCCACCAGCCACTACTTGTAGGAAATTTGTAATTTTAGGCATGTGATTGCCTAATTTCAAGTTGACTTTGCAGCCATGGTAGTGGTATTAACTTTCAATGCGGTAATTATGCGCAAGCCATGAAGTGAGGAATTAAAGATGAAGAACTTTTTAGGTTGCAGATGACAGTGGCTGGCATGGGAATATTGTAAACATAGCTGTAGTAATTATGTATAATAGAAGTATTGGTATATTGCAGTTGTGTGATAATGGCGACAAATTCCCAAGTATATTTCTGGAAAACTGCATTCATTTTCAGATATTGGTGAGTAAGTATGTGCAACCAGCCATATATGAATGCAATGTTATCATTTTGCTGGCATGGCTGAATGCCTTTCCAAATTGTGGTAAGTGGATCTACAATCAACACCGCAGGTCTATTTTGGACTTTTCTGCAGAACACAGAACTGTATGATGATGTGTGACATGTTTTGATGCCATAGGGCAAACTAATTCAATTAAAATCTACACCATGCCTCCCTGCTTGGTTGCATATTTCTTAAAAGTAATGCTAGCCTTAATGTACTAGCTTACTTGCCTTCATGTGCAGGCTGACACCAAGTTTCTTGTAGATCCCATTTCTCTGGATTGTGTTTACATACTAGCACTGTGAAGTGCACATGTCAGTGTGCATAATGATGAGATTTGCCACACTACCTTCATGTTGCTTTACTGTTATGAATTATATATAGTGCTTGGGCTGTACTGTATACGTTCTTAGTGTTTTGTATTGGGTGTAGGTTTTGTGCAGGAAAATGGAAATATACATATGCTTATACTGACATGAGAACTGCTACTGTTTTGATTCCAATAAAATATTGCGAACACTCTTTTTCTTATTATTCTTTTCACAGCTGTTTCATTGAAGAAGACGGCAATACTACATTTTTTCATTCTTGCTACATCTTCTGTGCAAGAGGAGTGCCGCATACACTTGGACTTTCACAAGGGCGAAGTGCATGTGCATTAACTTTTTTATTTAACGGGAGACCTGTCACCGCTAATTTGTGGTGGTTGTACTTAACATTGGGGCATGCTTACGCATTCGCTTTAATGCATTTGTGTGATGTTAAACAATGAAGGTTAATTAGTAAGACTGTAGGTAGTCTCCGAGTGTGAAAGCGACTAAATACTGAATTTGAGTTAGAGAATCACTGTGTGCCCCGCGAAAGTGCGAGTTGCGAATAAGTGCTAATTGTGGATGTAGATTATCGTTCAGCTACTCTGAAGGCGCTGCTGCACCTCCGTTTGGCTCGCGAGAGCACGCGCGCAATAATGCACGTAGTGTAGGCGCGTTACAATGTCCTTGTAACTCGGGCATCTGCAGAGGCGTGCACACGGGGGGGGGGGGGGGGGGGGAGTCTGCCCCCCCGTGCATTGACTTAATAGGGAGGGTGGGCGCAGCGACGAGCCTTCGTCCCCTCGCCCCCCTTCCACCTGAAGAGGCACCCTGCGCACGCTTGTGGGCATCTGCGTGAGTAACTTTTATATGCTATGGGAGTCGTAGCGGTGAGCGCCGGTGGATGACGAGAACGATGGACACAGGCACGCTCGCGGCTCGCGCTTAGGGGCCGCGCTGACAGTCAGTCGCCGCAGAGTTTTGAAATGATAAAGATGTGTTGCTCAGTGTTTCGTCCTCGTCTTTGCGGGCTTCCTTGCGGCGGAAGGCACAGACCCCACCAATGGAAACACAGGTGGTCTCGTACAGCTCAGAACACGCCCCTGCCATGGGACGCGTGCAGCTCGCGGCAGAAACAACGAAAATAGCTCCACATCATACGCCCATGGAATGCACATATGTTCGGCCATCTGAGGATACCTTTTGTTACGCTGGTATCCACGAATTTCGGGCGAGTGAAACAGCGTCGAAGTACTCAAGAGGGCACACGTTTACAATTTTTCTAGCGGCACGACACGACGAACCGAATAGTTCGAAGCTGAAGGTGTTTACCTTGGCCTTCGTGACGCGCCTGAGTTTATGTACTGGCCTTGCGAAAGCGCGAACACATGCCGATGCTACGAGAACAAAAGTTTGAGGTGTCGCCGACGGGTTAGTAGCCGCTTTGTAGATATATACCCCCCGTGAAAAACTACGCAAGCTAGTGGTGGCGCTGTGGTGTAATGGATATGATGTTTGCTTTCAGTGCGTGTGGTCGCGAGTTCAATTCCTGTGTCGTGCGTGCTTGTATACATATGTCATATTTGTGCATGCATACATCAATGTCCATTTTCTAATATGTCCTAGCGATGAATAGTTGCAAGAAATGTCTCTGAAACGCTAGTATTGTGCCTGAAATACCTTTTTTTTTCTCGCCCTCTCTCGGGCCGCGTATAAAGGGGCGTTTTAAAAGCTCTCTAAAGAATCAGAAAAACTTCCAATTATCTCCGTTCAAGCCCCCGAAATGAGTTTAAAAAACACCAAAGTTACCTCCTAAATTCCCTCTTTTGACTCCGTTTACTTTGTAAACAAACCTTGTTAAGCCTTGTGCACCGCAAATCGACTGTGTATCTCGAAAACGGAGCTGTTTTATCGGCAGTATACGCTTAGCGAAGCCTCATTACTCAAATCTAAATCAAATACCAGCATTATTTGGGGATGAATGAGTTTAATAATGCAGGCCGACGGCTAGAAAGATTCGAAGTGGACGGCTGTCGCTTCAATAGGCACCGCCATCTTGCCCTGCGTACCCCCCTAAAACCTCCTTTGGTAGGGGGGTTTTGCGTAGTACCTTTAGGATGCAAGTTAAGAGCCGGGCCCAAAACTCCCAAAAAGGCTCAAACCCGTTTGCTGTGTAGTGCGATTTATTTGTGCTCGTGGCGTCGTCAGCACGAAGATCGGGTTCATAATCTGCAAGGTGATGCGAATGTGAAGTTCGTGATTTTCCTTTGCGTAGAACATTTCGTCAGCCACTAGCACCGAGTTCTTGGCAATATGGTCATATAATAACACCTAAGCCGTTCTGCTTAGCAGCACCGTACACTCTAAGAAAAAAGGGAGTCAAAAGCGGATCAAAAGACCGTCATTCCCTTCAGGTCGTCACTTGGTCTCAGAGACAGACTCTGGTCTCAGAGACAGACTCTAAGCAGTGTCGTTTATCGTATTAGTGTTTCCTTTTTTTCTTTCTTTTTTTCTTCTCCTTTTTATAACATCTCTTTTCTGTCATCTTTTATTCCCCTTACCCCCTTCCCCAGCACAGGGTAGCCAGCCGGTCTGAGAACTGGCTAACCTCCCTGTCCTTCCTTTTCTCCTCTTCCTCCTCCTCCTCCTTCCCGGCCAATTTTTGACCAAATTCCAACCACTGAATACTGAATTTTCGAACCGAATCCAATACTAATCGAATAGGGATGAAACCGAATCGAATACGAAGACAACTTGAGTACTATTCGAACGGTTTTTGACTAGTAAGGCCACCACTTTCAATCGAGCCCAGGAATTATACAAAGTTTCATTTGAAACAAACGTTGTCCGGTACGATCGATCAATGATTACGGCGCCCGGTTGCTGATCCGAAGGTCATGGGTTAGATCCCAGCCGCGGAGGTCGCATTACGGCGGTGGCGGAATGGTAGAGGCTCGTGTAGTGTGCGATGTCCGGTCACATGACACCACCAGGTGGTCGAAATTCGCGTAGCCCTGGACTATGGCATCGCTCATAATCATATCGTGAGTTTGCGACGTAAACCTTCTGATATAATTATTATATTACAGAAAAAAGTATGTGCGACTTTAACAAAGGAACATTACGAGTACTCTTAATCAACAAAAATACCGCAATTATGAAAACTGAGGTAAGCTCGCCTAATGCAGCGACTAGAGCCTGCGAGGTATCTTTGTAACGGTATACGTTGAAATACACGATTGGATACCCTATTCATAGTGATAATTTGCGTATAGCTTCTAAATAAAATAGGCGCATAAATATTAAACAATCTTTAACCAAGCCCCACATATATGGCTAATCATGCGATGAAGCAGTTAAACCACTCATAACAGCCTGCGCCTTCGCACAAAAAGCAGCTGACCATGAGTGCTGAATACTGTACCGACAGGATCAATTTACAATGACACAACAAGTGGCTTTGTTGTTATTCATGTACACGTGTGCAACAATTACACTTCTGAAGCTGGGGAAAGACGAAGTACCTTCCACCAGTTACTACAACACAGACAGGAACTGATGACCCTTCTATCTTTGAACGTTCTTTTGGGGCTTTCACGTCGGAGCAGACTATTATAAAATTAAAATTGTTCGTAAAATATTCGGTATTCTCAATATGGACTGTTCTATTCGAATACCCAATCGAAGAGAACGCAATTCGATTCGTTATTCGAAATTTTGGAATAGTCGTACGCCCCTGTTAATTGGTTACTTAGTCTCACTCGCAACACAAGGAATAAGAAAAGCCGGCAGATCTCACACACTTTGGAAGTCGATGTAATGCGAAACAGCCAGGAAAGAGGAAATCATGCTTTACATAAATTACATGTCAAGTTTTACATGTTAGGACCAGTCATTTATGTTCGTTGTACAGTCACGTCACGCAATACCAAATTTGGTGTATATCAAGCTAACAAAACGGCCGCGAGCGCGCCATGAGCGTGGCATGCAAGTCATGTCGCACATGACAAATCATGATTTCCATATTACCACTTGTCATTTATCTTCGTCATACATTCATGTCACTCAATACCAAATTTGGTGTATATCAAGCTAACGAAACGGCCGCGAGCGCGCCATGAGCGTGGCTGCAAGTCATGTCGCACATGATAAGCCATGATTTCCATATCACCACTTGTCATTTATGTTCGTCATACAGTCACATCACACAATACCAACTTCGGTGTATATCAAGCTAACCAAACGGCCGCGAGCGCGTCATGAGCGTGGCATGCAAATCATGTCGCACATGACAAGTCGTGAATTTCCATATTACCACTTGTCATTTATCTTCGTCATACATTCATGTCACTCAATACCAAATTTGGTGTATATCAAGCTAACGAAACAGCCCTGAGCGCGCCATGAGCGTGGCATGCAAGTCATGTCGCACATGGCAAGTCATGATTTCCATATTACCACTTGTCATTTATCTTCGTCATACATTCATGTCACTCAATACCAAATTTGGTGTATATCAAGCTAACGAAACAGCCCTGAGCGCGCCATGAGCGTGGCATGCAAGTCATGTCGCACATGACAAATCATGATTTCCATATTACCACTTGTCATTTATCTTCGTCATACATTCATGTCACTCAATACCAAATTTGGTGTATATCAAGCTAACGAAACGGCCGCCATGAGCGTGGCTGCAAGTCATGTCGCACATGATAAGCCATGATTTCCATATTACCACTTGTCATTTATCTTCGTCATACATTCATGTCACTCAATACCAAATTTGGTGTATATCAAGCTAACGAAACAGCCCTGAGCGCGCCATGAGCGTGGCATGCAAATCATGTCGCACATGACAAGTCGTGAATTTCCATATTACCACTTGTCATTTATCTTCGTCATACATTCATGTCACTCAATACCAAATTTGGTGTATATCAAGCTAACGAAACAGCCCTGAGCGCGCCATGAGCGTGGCATGCAAGTCATGTCGCACATGACAAATCATGATTTCCATATTACCACTTGTCATTTATCTTCGTCATACATTCATGTCACTCAATACCAAATTTGGTGTATATCAAGCTAACGAAACGGCCGCGAGCGCGCCATGAGCGTGGCTGCAAGTCATGTCGCACATGATAAGCCATGATTTCCATATCACCACTTGTCATTTATGTTCGTCATACAGTCACATCACACAATACCAACTTCGGTGTATATCAAGCTAACCAAACGGCCGCGAGCGCGTCATGAGCGTGGCATGCAAATCATGTCGCACATGACAAGTCGTGAATTTCCATATTACCACTTGTCATTTATATTCGTCATACAGTCATATCACTCAATCCCAGATTTGGTGTATATCAAGCTAACGAAACGGCCGCGAGCGCGCCATGAGCGTGGCATATAAATCATACTTTTCATGACAAGTTAATCATGATATTCATGATATGACCGCCCAGTTATGTTCGTCATAAAGTCATGTGATGCCATATGAAATTTGGTATAAATCCCATTAACGATACGGCCAGGTGAGCACAAAGTCGTAGGTGGCTAGATAGATAGATAGATAGATAGATAGATAGATAGATAGATAGATAGATAGATAGATAGATAGATAGATAGATAGATAGATAGATAGATAGATAGATAGATACGCTCAAAGTCGTCGAAATTCGCTAAGAAATGCTTCGAATTAAATAATCAAAGAAGATGCAAATACGTAGCCAAGTCGGCAGGAAATGATTGAAGGACACTTTGTGCATTGAAGGACACTTTGTACTGATTAAGCCATGTCTTTTTTTACACACGCAGTGGGATGGCACACAAGAGGAATGTGTTCGTGTTTTTTTTTTTTTTTTCACCGCGAATCGCAGCGAGACGCGAGACTAATCTGCCACCGTTCGCATGCGTTCGTATTTTAAGGCGAAAGCCTTTAATGTGTCATGCTCACGTCTGTCCGTATGTCCGTCCCTCCGTGTCAGTCCGTTCATCCGTCCACTGAACGTCCGTCCGTCTCCACCCGTCCGTCCATCCGAGCCCTGGCACAGTTCCAGGTGGCCGCCTGGGCGCGCAAACGGACGCCGGTCGCGTCGGACATTACAGCGCTGGCACTTTGCTCGCGTAGCGTCGCTGTGCCCAGCGTTTCCAGTCATGCAAGGAGGGAGTAGCGCGCATCGCGTTCCATTCTGACCGACCCCGTCTCAATGGACACAGGCGTTGGCGGAGCACACTTCGGAAATTACAAAGTGTCCGGCAATTTAAGCGCTGGAACGCAGATGGCGTCTACACGATGCGCAAAGCGCGAGAAAATACGAACGCATGCGAACGGAGGCAGATTAGTCTCCCGTCTCGCTGCGATTCGAGGTAAAAATTAAAAAGAAATGACGCACACATTCCGTGTGCTTGCCATCCCACTGAGAGTGTAAAAGAAAAAAAAATAGATGGCATAGTCACTCGAATGGCCACAAGCTTTCGCCGAACACACTTTGGAATGTACAAAGTGTCCTTCAATTTTAACGCGATAGCGTTAAAGAGCTCGTTTCTCAGAAATTCCGGCGTCGGCGTCGGCGTCGTTGGTTGTGAGCGAAAAATCATCATTTTGTCCGTGACCGAAAAATCATCATCTTGTCCGTGACCGAAAAATCATCATCTTGTCCGTGACCGACAAATCGAGAAAGATGGAAATAAATAAATAATAAAAATTTTCGGGTCCGAGTGAGGATCGAACCCGGGTTGTCTGCGTGGCAAGCAGGTGTTCTACCACACAGCCACGCCTCTGCTTGGAAATAGTCTGAAAATAACTTCCTCTGCTTCGAAATGCCGTGAAAATAACTTCCATGCTTCGCAAACGCAAGCGTCCTTTATATAGGCGTCGCAATATAACATGTAATATCCCAGGAATATTGCGTGGTACAAGCGTACATTGCCATCGGGCGTCCGAATATGTGACTATCATAACGATTCCATAGTTTAAAGCCAGCCACCCATTACAAACGGCACACACCTTACTGCGTATTCCCTTAACACCACGTAGTGGGTGCATAGCAAGTTCGAAAACATTTCCCACATTTGCCGCGCATAATTTCTCCTGGTTTAAAGTATACTACCCATTACATAGTATGCACCAAGTGATTGAAGTACACACTAGAGACGGGATAACGCTATCGCGTTCAACTCTTAAAGGCGAAGCTTAAGGGTCCCCCCAATTTTTTTTCTCTCGGTTTGCGCATCGTGCAGACGCCATCCCCGTTCCAACGTTTAAATTCGCGGACACTGTAAATTCGAAAGTGTGTTCCGCGAACGCCTGTGTCCATTGAGACGGGGTCGGTCAGAATGGAACGCGGTGCGCGCGTCTCCATCCTTCCATGATTAGAAATGTTGGGCACACCGACGCTACGCAAGCAAAGCGCGAGCGCTGTAGAGTCCGACCCGACCGGCGTCCATTTGCGCGCCCCGGCACCCACCTGGCACCGTGCCAGGGCACGGACGGAGGGAAGGACGTACGGACGGACGGACGGACACGGACAAATGGACGGACATATGGACGGGCGGGCACGGACGGACGGACGTAAGACATTAAAGGCTGTCGCCTTAATACACTAACTCTAGGTCTTCCTCTCCAGTGGCGTCGCGGCGGCCGCCCGGAGCGCGACGCCGTATACGCTCCACGCGGCAGGCCACACGGTGTGTTTGGCCGAGCGGCCATGCCTCTGTACTCGAGCACTTGGCAAACACGTCAGGTGATTCCTGAATTTGTACATATGAGGCTTCATTTGAGCTCACACGCTTTTCATGTATATTCTAGCAAAGAGATGAATCCTACCGTACCGGTATGGATGGAGCCAAAATATCGGTGCACAGGCAGTATAACAACTCCTGAAAAGCCACCGTGCTAGATCTGGTTACATTTAAAAGTTCACCTGTGTATCTAATTAGATTTGATTGTAACCAGCACAATAGAAAGAATGCTGAAAACCAATGAAGCGTCCACTTTATCCTTTAGGAAACGACTAGAACATAAATTACATGATTGGAATGGCGCTGTTTCAATGTCTGTTACGGATTTGCCAAGAAAGGGGCTGCTTTAACCCAAAGTGGCCTCGATAGTTATGCCAATAAAAAATCAATGAATGAAAAAAAATTGAAGGACACTTTGTACATTCCAAGGTGTGTTCGGCAAAAGCGTGTGGCCATTCCACTGACTATGCCATGTATTTTAAGGCGAAAGCCTTTAATCTCTCATGCTCACGTCCGTCCGGTGTCCGTCCGCCCGGTGTCCGTCCGGCGTCCGTCCGTCCGTCCACACCCCCCACTGCGCATGCGCCAACCCATTAAAAAAATAAAAATAAAAAACCTCCTCTCCACCTCTCTCTCCTATAGGCATCCCTCACCGCGGAGGCCACACCCTCACTGCGCATCCCCTCCCTCTCTCCCCCTCTTACGCTCCCACTCTCTCCTCTAGGCATCCCCGCCCGCAGCGTCCACACCCCCCACTGCGCATGCGTGTCTTCCCCTCTCCTACGCTCCCTACTCTCTCGCCTCGCGACGCCGACTCAGGCAGCGCCTGCAAGCGAGTTTCTTGGTTGAAAAAAAACCGACTGCCCGCGCTGCACAACCGTTAACTGGTCACCCCGTATATATGGCAATGGATCCTGACCTGCAAGGTGGTGCCGGTGGGAGATTTCTCCTGTGCGTTGTGGAACGATAAAAAATTCGCAGCGTGCACGTTAACTAAAAGCGGACTGCGGGTCTCTGTGTCCACTCCGAGTCTTCTGTCTCTCATTGCCCATTAGCAGCGATTGGGATGTTCCAGTAGGAAACACCGGTCCATCACTGCGTGCTTTGCGCCCCCCCAGGTTTCTCTCCTGTGCAACGCTGCGATGAGCGCCAGCGTCAACGCCGCCGCCAGTGTAAGCGTTAGCGCCCGCTGCTTCGCATCTACACATGGTTCCCTTTAGCGGGAGATGGTGTATTTTCTTACAGTTTTTTACATGCGAAGCATCTTATGCTCGGCGCTATGTCCATCCCTCCCGCGTCCGTCCCGCGTCCGTCCCGCGTCCCGCGTCAGGCGTCCCGCGTCCGGTCACCTTCATGAAGTAGGGAAGCAGCCGCTATGCGAACCAGAACACTGTAGTACAATAAGGCCGTCAACCACCATTACAGTCACAAGAGTCATGTCCGAGAGCACAGAGTGGCTGCTTAGATATGGCTAGGCATGTGGTGGGTGCAAGCAAAGAATAACGCGCACTACCGGTGGTGTCTGTCACCCATGTTCACTCCATTCCTTGATCTTGCTTGCATGTGCTTGTGGTGGCTTTGTCCTTCCCTCCTTCCCGCGTCCAACAGCCCCTCTCTCTCCTCTCCTACGCTCCCGCCCTTTCTCTCCTCTAGGAATCCTTTACTCTACGGAGCGGCGCCCGCGTCCCGTTGACTCCATTCCTTGACCTTGCTTGCGCTTGCGGGGGCTTTTTCCGCCCTTCGACTACAAAAGAGCCCCTACTACGACTACAAAAGAGCCCTAAAGATAATAGGTGGAAACCATGGCAATGCAAATAATAATATATTTCAGGAGCAACGTGTCTTATCAGTTTTGGCTCTTCGTGATTATAAAGTTGCCCTTTCCGTTCACAAAATCATAGGCACCAGCTTTCCCCTCTATTCCACTCTTTTCACCATACCATCGCGAAACACTAGACACGCATCCAACGGCAATTTTAATTTACCTACTAGCTATAACTTATATGGCAAACATTTATTAGAATTTCATGGGACCAAAATTTCGAACATACTACCCTTAGAAGTAAAAGTGGCACGAAACTCTACGAACAGTGCAAAAATATTTTGCTCGCAGCATCAAGACTTGTAAATAGTGTATTTTTCAGTTTTCCTATTGCGATCGTCAGTGTATGGTACCCTTTTACCTGTGAAATAAATTGTAAGGATGAGATTATGTACGTGACTTATTACATGCCTACTTTATGATATTTTGTTTTACTTGAGTAAATATGAATATTCGTTTGTCTATATGTTTGTATATACATATGGGAATAGTATTCGTATATATGTTTACATATATAAATATGTGTGAGTATATCCGCATGTGTGTAAATATATATATATATACTTTGCTAAGCTGTTTGTATGTACTCTGCTTTGGACTGACCACTAGCCAATTAGGCTAACGGTCCAGATAGTTTTAATAATTTCTAACGACTTTCAATAAAATTGAGATTGATTGACTGAAAAAAGTACACTTTTTCTTGGCGTTGCTGAGTTCGCACCCAGCCTTGGAGCATCGTTATATTCTCTCAATCAGGGGCATTGCATAGTGCCAGGTGGCCTCCATCGCTTTATTATTACGATAGCAATAACATGGGCACTTTCGTCTGGTTTTTCAACCAGACATGAAGGGACTGGAATGACCTTTCCACCAAGGCAGTGCTTCAATCTGACTTAACCATCTTCAAACACATTACAGAAGAGCTGTTTTTGTAGACAAGCCCACCCCTATGTAAACCCGCTTTATGTAGGGGCCTTTGAGGTATTATAAATGAATAAATTAATGAATTATTGAAACAATAATAAATAAATAAACAAGTCAAAGATTGTTAACTGGTCACGTTACGCCACAGTGGCGAGGTTCCAAGAGAGCGCAGCTATAGTGTCACTCCCCAGCGGACAACGCGGTATGTCGTCACAACTCCACATTTACGCTGCGGTGGCTCAAAGCCATTGCGATGCAATGAATAAAGTTGGGAGCCCAGGTGTAGTAGAGCTTTGGCTGTAATAACCGTTCTAGTTTCTCGGCTGTTGTTTTTTCACCGCCTTTTTGGCATGAAACTGCAATACTACAAAACATGCAAACATCCCCCCTTCATAGCATTGCTGCAGACAGAGTGCTCGGAAGGTGATTTACTTTACTAGAAACAGATCTATGTAGTTAAAAACATTTATCTGAAAACCATGACCTGTTTTGTACGGCCATTTCTTATATTGAAATTACCACCAACATTTCGAGCTTGCGCAATTATTTGCCACAAATGAACTGAAGAAACGGCTGCTCTTCCATGAGTTGTCATGACTTTCACAGAGCTATTGTTTTTTGCACCATGCTGATCTTTATTGAAAACATGAACTGTTGTTTTAGTGCAATTGTCACTTATGTTGAAGCAAAATTTTTATGCATCGGTAATTGTGTGCATGTAGATGCAGGGGCAGATGCTTTATTTTAAAATAAATATTGTCGTCGAATGCTAAGCATTGTGTACAATAAAACTTAGCTTTTGAGACGATTCTTCGCAGTTTTCTTAGCGTTGTTTAATGACGTACAGCTGACTGCGTATACAAGGTAGCTAAGACTGCTTTGCTTTATGTGATAAACTCCAGGGCACGACAAACTACATTTTGCACGTTCAGAGACCGTAGCAGCGCAAGTACGGCAAGTGTCGCGGGTCTGCGGTTTATTCGTGAATTGCATGATAACTATATAAGATAGGAATAACCTTGTTTCCACCGAGACGCCAAATAGTCCTCTCATTTGTGTCAAGCAAGTTACTTCATAGTCTCTCGCCGAGCATTTCCAGATTCGTATTCCTGCGTGTTTACACGTGGGAAATGCACCGTGCCGCCTACATCGCGTTTCCGCCGCACGTGTGATAGCGTCGCAAATGGGCACGTCATCTGCATTCTCTTCCAAAGTTCACTCCATCTGCGCAAATGATCCAACCCAGCCGCGTAACTCGTCGCATCTCATAACACCACACTCCTAAGTTTTTAGACTTCCACACTGCAGCTATATACTCCTAAAGAAATTGCTCAGTGCGCAGCTTTCAAAAAAGAAAGTTTTTTTTCGGTGAGCCTAATGGTCGCGCTCGCTGTTAACGTTAATAACCGACGTTACGCTTATGTTCGTGGCACATAAGTTGCGCAGCCATAACTCCGCGTACTTCAAATGAGCCTTGTAGAGCATACTGCATTTACCCAACCTCCGGATATATCCGTAGTTTCTAAAGGCACTTCGGCTGCGGGAGTTCACACTTGGACTGTAATAACCGTTCACGTCTGCGGAACTGCTATCTCTTTAAATTAGTTTCGTAAGAAGGGGAATCGCAGAATATCACGCATGTTTCCATTTACAGAAAAAATAAATTTCGCTTTGTGCAAATGGTATTAAGGCAATTGTTCTTGCAAATTATTATAACAGTGGGGTGACCGCTTGCAGCTGTTGAGGTAGCCGCAATAGTAAGGTTGCCAAGCCCTAACAGCAGGCTTTCCTCGTGACCAACTCCAATTGCCTATCCTTGAATGTCGTAACAGGGAAACGAACTTTTGAAAATGGCCTACGATACCGATGAAATGTTGTAGGTAACCTAAAAAATATCCATGCTTGCTGCACTCGGATAGCGTCAATACATCGTTGTCATTAGCTCTACTACAGTGAACACTGCGTTACCTGCCATCATCGCTACTGTCTGAATTTTCTTCGATGTCTTTTATTTTTTGTATTCGTGGTCGTTGTTCAGTCAATCCCGCCACAGTGGCCGTTATTCCAGTTCCATCAGTGGAAGGAGTATCCTAGTAGAGCATACAGGCAGGCGAGAATTAACCGCAATAGTAATATATAGAATTTTACATACCACAACCAGGATATGGTGTTCTTAAACGTGAACTAGCTGTAGAAACTCGCCGAAGACAAGGAGAAGAAAGAAGACAGCGGGCACGGAAGAGCGCGCGCATTAATAAGCAAATAAAGAAAAAGAAGAATCTTGTTCTTCGTTCGCATCGAACGCAGTTGTGTCTGTGGTCTCGTCTCGTTTCTGCGACATGGTGCCGTGACCAGGATACCCGCTGCTCCTCTTCCGACTGGCCACGGAATACCAGGACGAAGGACTGGCCACAGAAGACGGACGAAGAGGAGGCGCCAGTACGAACCGACGGCAGCGAGACGGGACATCGACAGCTGAGAGCGGCACAGACACGGAGGACGGCACAGCCACGGATGAAGACTAGCCGCTGAAATCTGTAAGCGACCAGCCAATTCCTATATTATCCAAAATGAACAGAGAAGTGATTTCAAAAAAGAGAAAGACGCTGAGGACGCAAATAACGAACCTAGTGGGTGACGCTGAAAAGAAGATACAGGAAAATCGAGATCCTACAGAGATATCGCTGCTAGCCAGCCAGATTAAAGGCGTCTCAGACATCTTAAAGAAAGTTGACGAACAGATGGAACAGTTCGTAACGCCGGAAACAGCCGAATCGGAGTTTTCGAAAACGACCGAGTACGAGCTGAAGATAATTAGCGTGCTGCACAACATCAACGCATACCTTAGCAGACAAGAACAGCGCGAGACAGTGAGGGATCAAGCCACGAGGGAGCATGCCAACTCCAATAACGATGCTAGGCAGGCGCCGCAAACCACTGCAGTAAAGCTACCAAAGGTAGAATTAATGAAGTTTGACGGCGACAAAATGAAGTGGCAGAGATTCTGGCATCAGTTTGAGTCAGCTGTTCACGTGAGATCGGACTTAAACGAGAACCAAAAGTTCACGTACCTTTTGTCATCACTAACCGGCAGAGCGGCAGCTACAATGGAGGGATTTCAATATTCAGACAGCAACTACATGAAGGCTATCGATCTTCTCAAGCAGAGATATGGAAAAAACGAAGCGCTTGTAGAAATGCACATGAAAGAGCTAACTAATCTGAGTACAGTAGTAAGCTGCAGCGACCATGAAGGCTTAAGGAGGTTGTCAGACAAAGTACAAGTGCATACACGTGGTCTGGAATCCTTAGGCGTGAAAATTGAGGCCTATGCGTCAATGCTACTGCCGGTATTGAAAAGATCTTTACCCGTGGAGATGCAAATGGGGTTCCAGCTGAAACAAAGAGAATTGGCCGCTAGATCTTCAACGCAAGACCAGAATGCAGCTAAACATCATGAGGATACCCTGAGGGGTTTGATGAGGTATATAGAAGATCAAGTAGCGTGCAGAGAGGAATTGGTCGAACGTAAAGAAAGCTACGGCAGCAAATCGGACAGTAGGCAGCAGAAAAGAACGGTTAATTTTCAAAGCACAGCGGCAAAGTTTTGCATATTTTGTGAGACAAACACCCACTATTCTGATGATTGTAGGAGAACTATGCCGTATGAAGAGAAGAAAATGAAGCTAAAAGCGTCAAATAGATGTTTCCGTTGCACGAGGCCTCGCCATACCGCCAAAATATGCAAGGCAAATATAAGGTGTAAGATATGCGGAAAATGGCATGCAACGTCTATGTGTCGGAGAAAAGAACTTACGGCGCAATGTACAGCGGCCGTACCAGGTGCAAATGAAAATCAAGAAGAGCAAGAGTCTACCTGCCAATATATGAACATATCGTCAAGTATATTTTTGCAGACTGCCGTAGCATTAGCAGAAGGTAGAAGCCAGTCATGCTATTGTCGTGTTTTATTAGACACCGGAAGCCAAAGAACATTCATTCTTAAGAGCTTGTCGGAGAAACTTGGTTGTCCGATCAAAGGAAAAGAAAGGCTGACGATAGGCTCCTTCGGAGGAGGACAAGAAGAAAAGATTATGAATTCGGTTGAAGTCAAACTTAGAAGTGCTTACAGTGGCGAAGAAGTTGTATTAGAAGCACTAGAGGTTGATGTAATATCAAGAGAAAGAATACCATTCCTGCCTGTCTCCCTGAAAAAGAAGTATGAAGACGATGGATACAAGCTGGCTGACGGCTTATGTACAAGCACAGACTGCAGGGAAATCGGAATCCTTGTTGGATCGGACCAGTATTGGCAAATAATGACCGGAGGCATCCGAAAACTAGAAGAGAAGCTGACAGCAGCAGAGACCATATTCGGTTGGACAGTGCAGGGCAAAGCTAAGTTATCTGCAACATTGATGAAAAGGTCGACCGTTATGGTACTTCACGTTGAGGTGGACAAATCCGACATAGAGACAGAGCTAAGGCATTTCTGGGATATCGAAACGATCGGCATAAAAGGCACCGAGCAAGACGCAAACAGAGAAGAGGGAGCCATGGAGTACTTCAACAAGAACTTGAAGAATGAAGAGAAGCGATACTCAGTACGACTTCCATGGAAAAATAACGTGGAACTTGATGAAAACAAGAGTGTAGCAATGACCAGATTGAAACAACTCACTCGAAGGTTACAGAAAGACGAAAACATACTACGGCGTTACGACAGTGCCATCCGAGAGTATTTGAATAGTGGAGTGGCAGAAGTGGCCGAGGAACAAAGTGCTCCCATGACACACTGCTACTATATGCCGCATCAAGCAGTAATAAGGGAAGATCGTCAAACCACGAAGATAAGAATAGTATTTGATGCGTCCTCATCGTCCACAAAAGGGTTGTCTTTAAACGACAACCTCGAAACAGGACCGAATCTTAATTGTGATCTTGTGCACATGCTGATGAACTTCCGACACCATCGCATTGCAATGACAGCTGATATTGAGAAGGCATTCCTACAGATTTCAATACATGAGGAAGACAGAGACGCACTGCGCTTTCTTTGGTGGGACAGAATTCCAAGCGAAAGCAACGCAAAAGTTGTAACTTGGAGAATGACAAGAGTAACGTTTGGCACTGCTCCGAGTACGTTCCTGCTTGCAGCAACAGTGCAACACCACCTCAGCAAGTTGGAGGATAAGTTTCCGGAGACGATTAAGCAGCTTAGGAGCAACATCTACGTCGACGACGTGATAATGGGAGCCGAATCTCCTAAAGAAGCTGAAAAACTTTACCGGGAGTCAAAAAAGATTTTTCAAGAGGCGTCAATGACTCTGAGAAAGTTTCATACGAACGAGCCTCGATTACAACGAACTATAAGGAAGGAAGAGGAAAACGCAAGCGTCGGAACTTCCACCCAAATAAAGGTGCTTGGCATCAGATGGAATTTCAAGGAAGATAGACTGTACCTTCCATCGTTTGAAATAAAAGACATCGATACCAGCGGTACACTAACGAAGAGGCAAATGTTACAGCTCACAGCAAGGATATACGATCCACTGGGAGTTTTCACTCCATTCACGGTAACAGCCAAGCGAAAAATACAAGACATGTGGAGGAAAGGAACGTCTTGGGATGACTCACTGCCAGATGACGAAACCGAGTTGTGGAGGAAATGGATTCAAGAGCTGGAATCTATTCAAGAGTTCAGTGTACCAAGATGGCTTGATGTCAAACAGGGGAGGAAACCTATTCGCACAGAACTTCATTTGTTTTCCGATGCAAGCCCATATGCATACGGAACAGCAGCCTATTTGATGAATGACTACGAGAGTGAAAAAGAGGCTGATATACTCATTGCAAAGGGACGAATAGCTCCAATGAAGCAAATTTCGTTGCCACGACTCGAGCTAATGGCTGCATTGTTGTCTGCACGTCTCTCGGAATACATCAGGAGTGGCTTTGTGAGGAAGCTAGATGAAACACGATATTGGACGGACTCGACAATTGTTCTTAGTTGGTTACATGGGAAGAAAAAACGAGACATCTTCGTAGAAAATAGGGTGAAGGAGATAAAAGAGAAAACGAAGCTGTCAGAGTGGAAATACATTGTAAGTGAAGAGAACCCCGCTGATCTCATGACCAGAGGTGTGAGCGCGAAGAGTTTGATGCAGTCGGAAATATGGTGGCATGGTCCAAAGTGGCTTGTTACGGAAAACAAGCCTACAGAGAAGACGGAGATGGAAGAAGACGTCGAAAGTAGTGAATGCTATGTGACTAATACATGCACGCCAATTCCGGCAGTGATCGACGCGGAGAAGTACGGAACCTACATACGATTGCTCAGAGTGACAGCTTGGGTTCTGAGATACATACAGATAATAAGAGAGAAGAAACGGTTAGTTGGAGATCTGAGCTTTCAAGAACTGAAGAATGCAGAGACGACGATAATAAAAATAGAGCAACGACAAATACTGCAGCATATTATACAGAGCAAGAGCAACACTACTAAGACAACAAGGATGTTTCTTTATGGTAGGGAGGTTTTCGAAGATGATCAAGGGCTGATAAGACATAAAGGTCGCCTCTCTCAAAGCGGATTAACCTACAACGAAAAACATCCGATTGTGCTACCAAAGTGGACGGCCGGTACAAAGCTACTAGTACGACATGTTCATGAACTAGCGTTGCATGGAGGAGTAAGCGCAACGCTTTCGCAGCTTAGGACTAAGTACTGGATAATTCAAGGAAGGCAGCTGGTGAAGAAGGTAATTCACGGATGTCTAAAGTGCCAACGATTTGACGCGAAACCGATCCAGCAAGAAACAGCACCTCTTCCTGCTGACAGAGTCAACGAACGACAGCCATTCGAAGTGACTGGTGTGGATTTTGCAGGCCCGTTGCTTATAAAAGACGCAGTGAAAGGCACGATAAAACTGTACATCGCAGTATTCGTGTGTGCAACAACAAGAGCTGTACATCTCGAAGTCGTTGAAAACTGTAGAACAGAAGCATTCTTACATGCATTCCGAAGATTCACAGCGAGAAGAGGCCTATGTCGCACAATATACAGTGACAACGCAAGGACATTCAAGAAGGCCAACAGAGAAATCAATCGTATGTTCAAAGAATTACAAGAAGTAGTCTCTAAAAAGGCCAGCCAAGGAGATCAAATTAAGTGGAAGTATATCGCGGAACAAGCACCTTGGTGGGGAGGCTTCTATGAAAGGATAATACGAAGCTTGAAATCATCCATGAGGAAAGTCATCGGAAAGAGACTGCTCACCAGGGAAGAGATGGAAACAGTCATCACTGAAGTTGAAGCAGTGCTTAATAACAGGCCGTTGACTTATGTATACAGCGAACCGGATGAGCCGCTACCTATTGTGCCGGCTGACATAATAGGTGGAAAATACAGGCTTCCAGGCAATAAAGAAGATCAACACGAAGTCAACATAGAAGAAATCTGGAGAAATCGACAAAACGTCACGAAAGATTGGTGGAGAAGATGGAACAAAGAATA
The DNA here is from genome assembly GCA_030522465.1 of Rhipicephalus appendiculatus. Taxonomy (NCBI): domain Eukaryota; kingdom Metazoa; phylum Arthropoda; class Arachnida; order Ixodida; family Ixodidae; genus Rhipicephalus; species Rhipicephalus appendiculatus. Next base: position 63,702 of record JALIZH010011215.1, read on the forward strand.
TCTGAAGGAACTAAGAGAACAAGCTAACGCAAGTAAACAAGAAACGAGAGTGAACCGAGGCGATATCGTATTGCTTGGTTCACGCACTCCTAGATCACAGTGGAACCTGGCTAAAGTCATGGAAGTTCATTCGGGAGCCGACGGCAAGACGCGCTCCTGCCTGTTGAAAACCAACGGAAAGCTCATTCGGAGACCTATACAACATATCTATAAACTTGAAGGTTGTTTCCGATGACGATAAGTAAACTTCATGCGGGCCGGAAGCTGTAGAAACTCGCCGAAGACAAGGAGAAGAAAGAAGACAGCGGGCACGGAAGAGCGCGCGCATTAATAAGCAAATAAAGAAAAAGAAGAATCTTGTTCTTCGTTCGCATCGAACGCAGTTGTGTCTGTGGTCTCGTCTCGTTTCTGCGACACTAGCAACGCACAGTACATCGACATCTACCATTTCAGCTCCATTGAAATGCGACCGCCGCGACCCACGTCGAACGCGCGGCGATCGAGTCAGCAGTCGAGCACCGTAACCGCTACACCACCACGGCGGATGGTAGGCTAAAATTGAGACTGTGCTTGGGCGTGTTCTTGCCGCGGAACAATAATCGTCGACAGAAGGGAGGGGGTGGTTCTGACGTCATGCCGGAGGTCGCACAATACGGCGCCGTAAGCCGAAGCCTGCCAACCCTTGCTCTAGGGGACTCTTAAATGCCCTTTTAAAGACGATAGTCTTTCTTGGGATACTTAAACGGAGAAATTTTGGTCTGTCTGTCTGTCTGTTTTTCTGTTTGTCGGCACGTCACACGATTCAGCCACCCGGCCAAAGTTTAACCACTTTCTGAGCGCCCAGCCGTCTTGCACAAGTATTTTTGTTCATACTTGTGAACATTGTCGATCAAAAAGCAAATGTTACGCATGTCTGAGGAGCAACGTCAATAAATAAGTAGTCTCTGGTATGTTTCTTTATAAGAAAATACATAGATACGTAATTATGAAGACCCCAGCGTTTCTTAGGCTGCGCTCAAAAAGCGACGCTATGCACCAAAAAGCCCTCGGCCGACGATATGTTGCTGCTGGGTTCTGCACAAGTTGATGTTTCTCGACAGCACTGCCAGATGGCGTCCATGTCTCACGCAGCGCCTCTTCTATTTTATCAAGGCCAGCCAGATGCGGCCGATTCAACATAGAGAAAGCGCTGTCTGAGGCAAGGCAAAACAGTGTAGTACGGCCGGCAGAAGACTATCGTCTTTCGACGACATTTGCGGCGAAGCACGCAGATACGCGGCCAATTTTTTAGCCCGGCGCAGCGTTCGCGTCAGCCAGCGGCAGCGGAAGTTCGCGGCGCCAGGTTCACCACGTTAGGTTGACGCGAAAACAGAGCATTCTACACTCCCACTCGCGCCGCGCCACGTCGCTTTGACACATGTACATTTGCTCAACTTATCACCAAATCCATACACCCGCTCAGAGTTCACATTTGGCAGTAACGTAATCGTCGGTGAAAATTTTGTTACTTTAACATGTAATCTGAAATATAAATCCTACTCAGATGAGGGGCAAGAATGTTTGAATTGGTCACTACAATTTACAATCGTTTTATTTGCACCAAGATCTAATCACACGCTATGGCGAGTTCTTGTTGCCTTCAACGTTAACACGCACACATGCATTAGTCAAAAACAAACGTCGCTCAAATATAACTTTCATAATCGAAGGTTTATTAACTAGGGACCCACGTTGTACGCTAAGTTGCAGTGTCTCACCATGTGTCTTTCCTTCTCTCCTCTCAACACTGCAAGAGTACTGACCTGAGTGGTACATCTGCACTCGCTGAATAACCAGGAAATTCTTGCAGAAATCACGTTTCCTGAAGCCCGCAATTCGTCACCGTCGAACTGCCAGGCAACTTCGTCGACTGGAGGAATGGCATCCACGCGCATTCCAGATACACGTCGTCATTTTCCTGGATGCTCTCAAGGCTTAACTTGGTACCCAGCTGCAATGAGATCCTGGGATTGTCTGCGAATGAAAGACATAGTGCGGATAATCAAAAATACGAAATATAATTTTTTTCATTCAGTTGCTAATTGGTTGTGCAGAATGCGGCTTGCACCACAGGGAGATTAAGGCCGAAAAACCTCATTTTTTTCTACACTTCAGAATAGTAATGCGAATAAAAATCTTAACGAAAGAATGGTTATTTGACAACAGCGATGTTTTGTTCTGTTTAGAGGCGGTTCTTCTAATTTTGAATAATACGACATTATTAAAAGCACTCGTTTCAGAGAGAAACATTCAATTCAGGGGGGGCGGTTACCAAAATCTAAGGCTTTCAATTTACAGCCCCCCCTCCCTCCCCTGCGAACCGACCTTGATTTTTTTTGTCGATTTGCTAGATCCTAAACCGTAGTGTTACGTTGCATTGGTGACTTGTGAACAAGACTACGTCAAAATCAATATTCATAGAACACTACATTAAAATGTATATTCATAATTTCACACGTACTCTCGAAATTATCTTCATGCGTGAATGAACTCTGCCTCATTGTAACTATTTGTGACGCAGCAGTTAATTTCATACTCCCAAACATTCTATGTGTGTGTAAGATTTGTGTATAACATATTCATTCTTGATCACAGACCGTTTTCTTCTCCACCAACATCTAGGACAAAGTTTACATGGCGTCTTCTGTTTGTTCAGAACACGATGTGAGGTACAATAAGCGAAAGATTAGAAGGGCCGCGCGTGGTACCTTCGCAAATGTGTGGCATAAAAAATTGTGTGTATGTGCGTGTGCGTGTGTGTGTGTCTGTGCGCGCGCGTGTGTGTGTGTTTGTATGTCTATGTGCGTGTGTGTGTGTGTGTGTGTGCGTGTGTATGTGAGCCTGTGTATGTTTGTGTGTGTGTTTGTGTTTGTGCGTGTGTGTGTGTGTGTGTGTATGTGAGCCTGTGTATGTTTGTGTGTGTGTGTGTGTTTGTGTTTGTGCGTGCGTGTGTGTGTGTGTGTGTGTGTGTGTGTGTGTGTGTGTGTGTGTGTGTGTGTGTGTGTGTGTGTGTGTGTGTGTGTGTGTGTGTGTGTGTGTGTGTGTGTGTGTGTGTGTGTGTGTGTGTGTGTGTGTGTGTGTGCGCACTTGGATCGCGAGTGCCCGCTTACACTGCACGTCCATCTTCACGTGTCCTCCTGACCACTGTCCGCCATTGCCGCGTACTTGGCTCGGCAGGCGAGATTTGAGCCGTGGTCATCATTCGAGGGTGTGAATGAGACCACGCTCGTGGTGATGTTCCCGTCCGTTGACACGTACGCGAAAGTGTGCTTCAATTAACGCAGACCTCTCCGCCTTGTCACTACAGGCAGCGACCACGAACCCGTCACTTCGCATGCAATTTCAGCAGACAAGCCCGCTGAGTTGGCATTGTCGCCGCGCCTGATCTTCAGCGACGTTGGACGCCCTGCGTACGCTACGAAGAGAGTGAGCATCTTAGCACTCATTCGCAAGCAGGCACTGGAGCATACGCACGCACGTATACGCAGAGCTTTGGAGATACAGTACTATTCGTCAGAGCGGCTAGCGTTTGGTAAACAAGCGATGCGCGGAGTGCGAACAGCAAAGGCTACTTGTGTGCCGAAAGTAACATAACGATTTTAATTACTTTATGCACTGCAAAATGATAGCGGCTACGCGGCAGCACTTTGCGAAATAATACGCTCTTTCAAATAGAATATTTATGATGAGTAAACACACATGGTAAGTAGTTGCTGTGCTGTATTATCACGGAAAGCATTTCGAATAAGGTGCTCGCGCTACATATTACTTTGCTCCTGTCACAGCAAAATATGGAACAACAGATTCGATTGCACCAACTAATAAATTGGAGGTACAACTTGAATAGCTGGTAGCACTTTCTAGATTGGATTTGGGCAAGTAAATAATTTTACAGACTGAACGCAAATAGTCGCCAAATGTCACCAGCCAAGGCCGAAGACTGAATGCCACATATGATTAATTATTGTTTATTTTGTTCATAATGAACATTAGGACATAACGAAGGAAGTCTGAATGCTTCATAATACTATTGCTTTTGAAACTGCCATCTCTGTGATATTGAATCAGAGTTTATTCACTCGGTGTGTTCAACTAATTCTGTACCGTTGGTTGAACTTTGTATAAATGAAATTACATCGAGCCGATAGCAAATAAAACTTTCGGGAACAATCTTACTTTGCTAGCCACCGCAAGACTACTTAAATATCTCCTTAGGACGGCGTGCGAGCATTCTGGTCGCATGAAACCTTACGTGTCCGCACTGAAGTACATATGCATTTACTTAAATTTTTGCATCAGCTGCAGGGATCCTAAAAATCTTATGCGCGTTTTTTTTTTATTACTTCGAACTTGTCAAATTTAGTGAGGTAAGATTTTAAACAATGTTGGCAGGATATAGAAACACTTACGACATTGGCAGCAGACCCAGTAGAAAGCGCCCTGCAATGGAACAAAACAAAAAATGTTGCAGTGGCTTAGCTCGGCTATGCCAGGATATACGTAGCGTTAGCAAAGGTTCAGCTGATTATTCTTAGCTTTCCTGATTGTCTAGGATTAGCTTGATTATCATGCTTACTGCTGCTCCAATGACACACACACACACGGTATACGTATTATGTGGCACATGTGTATTTTTGCTCAACGTCAGGTTGCTTCTCTATTGTTACAAAGACGGCTTGGTGATCAGTCAAGTAACACGCTGCCGTCTCTATGGCCCCAACACAGTATTTTGTTCATTCTTCCTACCCTCAACCGCTAATTGCCAGGCAACTACTTCGGTGACACTGCTCACAAATTATTTCAGTGCAAGGGAACAAGCGCCAATACCTCAAGTGCTTTTTCATATGAGCGGGAATAAAAGCTAGGAAGACGCATGAGCTTCGCCTGCAAAAGTAGAACGCGATAGCGTAATCTGGCCCGTTTAGCATAGCCTTCTCAATCGCTAGCCTAGTTTCGCTTCTCGGAGGATACCTCAACCAAGCTGCAAAAGAAACGAGCATTTGTGCTCATCACTGCAAGTTTAGAACTATCTTAAAGCCGACTGCAGGTACAGTTGCGAAGTTACCACTACGCCATACTTCCTCCTTCTCGGGTTTGCGAAGTATCCACTGCACGTCCGTAAGGTACCACACGCACCTGTGCAGCTGTACGCCGTCTTGATGCTGTTGGTGCCGATGATGATGATTATTTAAGCCTGAGCGCTTTGTAATGGGTGGGCCTTTAAACTGCCTACTCATGGCGCAATTCGCGTGTTTCGGCACGTCGTGGAATTCTACGCTTCTACTACGCAATATTACATCCGTTTAGCAGACTCCTCGCACTACATGACAGTATTGTCGGGCTTATTTTTTAATTTTTTTTGCGAAAGTTTTGAGCACTGGCACGGGTCTGTCGTAGAACACTTGTTTGTCACGCAGAACTAATGGGTTCCGTTCTCACTCGCACCGCCTCAATAACGCGTTGACGAACTGCAGAACGCTCTGGGGTGTTAAACCCTGGCTCTACTAACGCGATTGCGTTAAAGAGCTTCTTTCACAGAAATGACGGTGTGGGTTTCGGCGTCGTTGGTTGCCGGTGAAAATTTTTTGCTGTGTGTAACCAAGAAATTGAGAAAGATGCAAATAAAATAAATAATAAAATCATCGGTTCAAGTCAGAATGGAAAACAGGCCTTCTGCGTGGCAAGCAGGGGTTCTGCCACAGAGCCACCCCATTGCTTCAAACCATAGGTCGGCACTTTAAGGGAGTACTCACTCAAACTCACTCACCACAATTTTTTCAGCCTTCGCACTCACTCACTTTCACACTCACGTTCACTCACACTCATGAGTACTCACTCACGTTCACACTCACCTCCAATCACACTCATGAGTACTCACTCACGTTCACATTCACGTCCACTCACACTCATGAGTACTCACTCATACTCAACTCACCACGTTCAAATGAGTGTGAGTGAGTGTGAGTTGAGTGCACTCATGAGTGAGTGTGCCGAGCTCCATAGGTCGGCACTTTAAGAGAGTACTCACTCAAACTCACTCACAACAATTTTTTCAGCCTTCGCACTCACTCACGTTCACACTGACGTCCACTCACACTCATGAGTACTCACTCACGTTCACACTCACGACCACTCACACTCATGAGTTCTCACTCACGTCCACTCACACGCATGAGTACTCACTCATACTCAACTCACCAAGTTCAAATGAGTGTGAGTGAGTGTGAGTTGAGTGAACTCATGAGTGAGTGTGCCGAGCTATGCTTCAAACTCCTTCAGTAAAAAGATACTATATGAAGGTCATGTAGTAAGATGACTCTTCTTAACGCATATAATATTGCACAGCAGAAGCGTAGAAGCGTGCCAGGCATCAAAGCAAATGAATTGTGCAACGAGTGGGTGTTTTAAAGGCTGATATAAATGGTCTTTCAGCGGGAATAAGAAGAGATTTTAGCTGTACGCTAAATACATCTCGCAGAATCTCAAAGTCACTGTAAATTTTTTTGCTGCTAAAATGTTTTTTTTTTTTGCTTTATACGTACCATGTGATAAATATTGTCTAATTTGCGTGCTCTCAAGGCTTCTCCGCAGCGTTCTCAATTCTCAAATCTCGCCAATGAGGTGGGACACCTTGGCGATATTATAAGCAGAGCTGCTATGCTCCGTTACCAGATGGCACAATATTCTGTTCCCACAAAAAAAGTGCAGCTTTATCGTGGTGTCAGATTTAACCAATTCCGTTAGTTTCATTTAATCATGCGAAAGCAGGAAAAGCGAGCATATTTTTTGCCACGGCAATTCATATACGTTAAAAAGTGAGAACAACAAATATTCGGAAACAAAGAAAGTGCGCGCTTACATATTACGACATGTCAAGCAACAGCGGCTGCTCCGACAGCGGATGGCCGGTAATGAACCTGTCGCCGCCATGTGCTAGCGAGAACGTGTGAGGACGAAGCTCTGTCATCCATGAGGAACGAGTGCGTGAGGAACAACTTCGAAAAATACTGTTAGCACAAGATTCAAGAGCTTTGTCTTCCTGGTAGCTTATATCCGCATGATAAGTTCCCTCCAGCCTTACTGAGCTAATACTGATGTCTATTTCTGATAGCGGCTTCTTTCTTTGAAACTGCTTTGTTTGCCATTTTTGCATGATACTAAGCAGGGAGAGTATGCTGTTCCATATAATTTATGTGATAGGTAAGAAACGTTCGGAGTAACTTATTTGTATTTCCTATTGTTACGGCGCATTCACGCGTACGTGGTTTATTGCGGCAACGGGACATTGTGCGAGACAGATTTGATCGGGTTTCTAAGCATACATACCCTATTTTACTATAGCAACTGCCCATTAATTTGACACCCGTTCATCGGCGAAGCTCGGATACGTTCTCGGGTCACGGCAACCCTTTGCATTGTTCAATGGCATCAAACGCTCCTTAATACTGTCATATTTGACCACAACCCGGTTAATTCGAATGAATCTCAAAGCGCGCCAAGTGCGTAGCGCCCCAAACGTGCGACGCAAAGCAGCCAATAGGCTTTCGTGGAAAACCGAAAGGAGGCGATGCAGTCATGCTTCGCCATCGTCAGCAGCTCGAAACGTAAGGTAACGAGGTCTAGAGTTAATTTATCGTTTGCGTATTTCGGGTTAGTTAGGGCATGGCGGTAGGTCTGAGTTGCGACCACTTTGTTAACAAAGTGGCGAGTGACAGAATTAGCGGCTTTTACGGGTGCTCCATTGCAATGTAAGTACAAGATTTACGTATAGATCAAGAAAACGAAAATGTATGGATGAGATCGACATTTGTTTGTTGTTTGCTTGGCACTTTCAGTACTTAAGAATGCGGTTAATTCGGACTACTTTTGCGGTTCCATTAAATCTGAATTAACGAGTTTTTCCTGTATAAAAATGATTTGTGGTAAAGTAGATGCATATTCGAGCATCATTATGCATCCCTGCACTTTTAACTACATCGATAGTTGCATAGTTCAGCGTAGTGTCATAGTACGAAGACGCCTTTACCGAATGACAATATGACGTTGAGCAATTGCGAAAGTAAATTCTGATAAATCAGAGAAACTTGATCCTCCTTTCGTTATCACTGCTCTCAAGCAAGAAGCGATGTTTAAATTTTTGGTTAGAGCCGAAGCGCTTAATAACCACGAATTGGTAAAAAAAATCCTGTTAAACGCGAAATTCAACTCTTCAGTATGCAGTAGAAACTATTTGGAGAAAAAATCTGCGCATTCTATTGCGTCTTCTCTATTACCGCTTTTCCTTGAGACTAGAACATTGCGTTCTTTTCATATTTTATTTTGCGGATTACGAAATATGGCGAATATTTTTAGAGAAAGGAGGATCTGTTGACTCAGCCTAAAACTAAGGCGTTTGAAAACAGAGACCTTCACATCTTATTACAGGGGGTTGAAATGTAGCAGCAGAAAGTTTGTCCTTCAGACTTACATGAATAAAAAATTGAAGGACACTTTGTACATTCCAAAGTGTGTTCGGCGAAAGCGTGTGGTCATTCCACTGATTATGATATGTCTTTTATCTTTTACACTCTCAGTGGGATAACACACAAACCGAATGTGTGCGTGCTTTCTTTTTTAATTTTTTTACCGCGAATCGCAGCGACACGCGAGTCTAATCTTCCTCCGTTCGCATGCGTTAGTAAGTTCTCGCGCTTTGCGCATCGTGCAAACGCCATCCGCGTTCCAGCGCTTAAATTGGTAGACCCTTCGTAAATTCGAAAGCGTATTCCGTGAACGCATCTGTCCATTGAGACCGCGTCGGTCAGAATGATTGCAAACGCTGGGCACAGCGACGCTACGCAAGCAAAGCGCGAGCGCTGTGGAGTCCGACGCGACCGGCGTCCGTTTGCGCATCCCGGCGGCCACCTGCCTCCGTGCCAGAGCTCGGACATGTGGACGGACGGACGGACGGACGGACAGACGGACGGACGGGTGGACGGACGGACGGACGGGCGGACGGACCGACGGAGGGATGGACGGACGGACAGACGGACGGATGGACGGATGGACGGACCGACACCGGACGGACGGACGGACCGACGGACAGACGGACGCACGGACAGACGGACGCACGGACGGACAGACAGACGGACGGACAGACGGACGGACAGATGGACAGACGGACGGACAGACGGATGGACGGATGGACGGACAGACGGATGGACGGACAGACGGACTGACGGACGGACGGACAGCCGGACGGACACCGAACGGACGGACGCCGAACGGACACCGGACGGACGGACGGACACCGGACGGACGTGAGCATGAGACATTAAAGGTTTTCGCGTTAATATGAAGACGAAAGCCTTTAACGTCTCATGTTTACGTCCGTCCGTCCGTCCGTCCGTCAGTCCTTCCCTGCGTCCGAGCCCTCGGCAGGGTGCCAGGTAGCCACCGGGGCGCACAAGCGGACGCCGGTCGCGTCGGGCTCTACAGCGCTCGCGCTTTGCTTGCGTAGCGTCGCTGTGCCCAGCGTTTCTGATTATGCAGGGAGGGAGATGTGCGCATCGCGTTCGATTCTGACCACCCCCGTCTTAATGGGCACCGGCGTTCGCGGAACACACTTTTAAATTTAGCAACTGTCCGTCAATTTAGGCGCTGGAACGCGGATGGCGTCTGCACAGTGTAGAACAGCGACCGTTTGCCACTTTATAGGCTAACCATATATTTCGACAGCTAAGTAGCGAACACGATTACATGAGGGCACTACTGGGAGGAGGCTTGTAATGGCCAGAAAGATTTCGTGGAAAAAAATTAGATGCGTAAGCACTATCCGCAAAAAGACGAAGCACAGAAAGGGCACCACTCGATCGCAACTGATTTCGATCCCAGGAGAACAGCAGCAAATATATACGCCACACCACGCATGAGTACACAACGCTGGTTCACCTAATCACTATCCGTGAAACACGACAGCATTGGAAAGTAGTTTTTATTCCAGCAAAGAAGTGCCAAATTGGTACTTAGACGTGTCCAATACCACAGACGCGCCACTTATACAAAACTCGGCTTTCTTTTTTTATGCAAAAATTTTCCATTATTTCCCACGCCAGGGTATGGAGCTTTCGGCAAGAACAGAAACGCTCGAAAACCTCGCCTCAAAGGAGCTGGAATTACAATGTGCCCACAAATTTCACAATAAATTGTTTGGAAGGAAAAGTTCAGCGTTCCTAACTCTGCCGTTCAAATACCGACCAGTTAGGCGGATGTCGGTCCAACCATAACTAAGATGGATTTTATTCACTACGCCAACTGTGCGATCCACACACGGCGAAGCTTGCTTGTTCCCACACGGGGAGAACCGTGGAGGTATGGAACTGCGTGGACACACGCCAGCCAACTTGCGTGGCGCAGAAAAAAAACATACAGGCACGTTGTACCCGCTAGCCACGTTCATGACGTTGTGGTTGTGCCTTATGAACATAAGGTGCAACCATAGGCCTCTTTGCAGCGAAAGCTGTATACTGGTATATGGCTGGGCGAAAGGAAACACGTTCACCACGAGAAACGATAACGGTCTCCATTGGCTGCGCCATCAGTTACGTCGTTCTCTACGTCGCACCCAAGTGCGCGCGTCATTGGGAGCGCCGTTAGTGACACCATTCTCTCTGTCGTATCCAAGGGCACGTGCCATTGGCTGCGCTGTCAGTGACGTCTTTCATACCTACGCAGCCGTGCCGCCGAGCCAGCGCGCAGCAGTTTCAACTTACAACTTCCAAATGGGGAGGGCACGGATCGTACGAACGCACGAACAGTAGACAACTTTCCAAGAACAGCGCCGACAGCTGAGTCGTGAGAGAATTCCTGTTCGCCGGGACGATGCAGCAATCCGGGCTAAGAACAGTCCGTAAAGGCGAAGCTCAAGGAGCAACTGCGCACCGAAGACTCGGCAGCCTTCCGAGCCGAATGCAATTGACAACGCCGAGCCGAGGAAGCGGCGTTGCAGGCAGAGCAGTATCACTCAGCCGTGTGATACCAGTGCACGAAGGCTAGTGAGTCGTTGGAGAGTGCGTCCCTCAGATCGCATGGCATCTCTGTCTGGTGGCCCTCACGTACGATGCGATACTAGGAAGTACCTGCGAATTGAGGGTTTGAAAGAAAATTATAGAGAAAGTGACATGGTATTGTTGCATAAGCACGAAGATACACGCGTGGTTGGTTAATATGATAATGAAGGTAGCGGCGAGGGTGATTTCCTTTAGCGTTTCAGTACACACTTGACTCAACAACGTTGCTTGTTGGGCCAGTTGGATCAAGTGAGGCATACTGGGGTTCAGCGCAAACCCTAGACAATATTCAAACGACAAGTGTCTACAAGTTTCTGATATATACATATATCAGAAACGTGTAGGCAATTTTCTGATACAAGTTCCCGATACAATATACAAGTTTCTGACTGCATAGATGTATACGTGACTTTTCTTGTAATAGTAGGGGTATATTCTCACCTAAGCTGCCTATGGGGCCCAACTTTTTTCAGAAGTATGTCACCGAGATACTGGTTGAGAGAACCCCTTAACTTTGTGAACAATAATTTCAATGTTTTCATCCACAGGATGCATCCTCGCTGATTACCTAATTCCGTTTTGTGAATTCCCGAGTATAGTCATTGACTTCACTCCACTAAGAGGTCCCGTGTATCACGAATCCTTGCAAGGATTGCAAATCATTGCGACTGCTCCATAACTAAATTTTGCCTAAGGGTTGTGGCCTGGTGATGACAGGGAACTGTTGTCGCCAGAACAGGAGAATAGAACGACAGTCAAAAGCGACACTCTCTCACGTGAAACGAAATTTCGAGAGTGCAACTACTGTCTCAATAAACAGTGAACTATGAAACAAAAACTCATGCCTAGCTTCGACCTCAATTAGATGTCAAAGGCGATGCGTGTTCATGCAGTATCATAGTTTAAATATTTTATCAACGAACCTAATATACCTCATATTTCGGAAAGAAGAGAAAAGTGAAAACGCATGTTTTCGTAATTGAGAACTAATCTACGCGAGCCGTCGTAAATTTAGCCGTAGTTATTCTCGTACTCACAGAAGTAACTTCGTTTCAATAACTTTAATATAGAAAGGTGCCGAAAGGGAAGGGGTAAAAAAGATTTCTTTCAGCTTCAAACAAAGTACTTTGCAATTGCATGTAGGGGAAGATGCCCTGCATACGAATGAATGCACTTAAAAAATGTGTTCCTATTTTTCCTCACAGTCCTCGTGTCAGACATGAAAAATTTACATTTTCATCTTTTGCACGTTGCCATAAATTTATATATAGGCTTCGAAAAGCTTCGGGATAACGCCACCAATGCAGTTTACTGTGGCTGCTCAGGATAATTAACTAATGCCTATGAAGAGCAGCTCAAGAGTAACTGATGCATGAATTATGGTTCGAAGAACCTATCACGCAAATTGTGACGTGCTTTGATTGGCGATTGCCTGCAACAAAATACGATGACAATAAAGTAGAAAAAATTTTTTGAACATAACGAGATGGTACGCATCGATTCATGCAAATTCAGTGCAGCTGATTCCAAGAAGGCACTTTTTTGTTGTTGTATATGATGAGAGAATGGAAAAATTTTTCTACAAGTAATAATGTATTATGTTGTCAAAAGTTTGTCACAGTCATCACATGGTGCTGCTCGTACATATCGATACTCCTGTGGAGTGGAGAAGATGAACTGATTTGTAGTAATTGTAGTACCACCTTCTTGTCAACATCAATGCGAGTACACTTTGGAGGTGAATAAATACATTTCTAAGCCATGATTATCATCGACCTACTCAATTAAATAGAGTGCAGCCACATTACAAAGAACTCATCTATTATCAGTAAATCATTACGATTA
>JALIZH010011216.1:0-115878 GCA_030522465.1 Rhipicephalus appendiculatus
TTTTTTTCTTTCACGTATACAATTTTTAGTTATCTCGTGAGGGAACCAAAGCGCAGATTGTTTTAAGGACAAGTCCGCTGATATTGACAGGGCAGCTTAATTGTACCGTATATTACGCGCGGCTGTTGCATAGTCACCGTCTATTCACAACAGGCTCTCATTTATATCATGTGCTCAAAACTCCCAGTTTATTCTGTGTGACGGTGAGCCTCCATTGTTGCCATCCGGTACGCCTTTTTGGTCGATGTGGCGAACGTGTTTTCTCGATGAAGACACTAAATTGAGTTCCACTGAGAAAAACTGCGGCGTCGTTATGATACGCTTATTTTTACTCGAAATTGTATAATCGTTCCTGTACGCGCAGCATCAGCGCTCACGGTCTTCGATCAGGGACAAGCGGCGGGCAGGCTCACGATCATGGAGGCCACATTCCAGGCATAAAGCATCCTCTGAAAGTTACTAGAAGCCGCCGGATGCTTGAAGTTATTCGAAGAAATATTGTAGCAAACAGTAATTATATGCGTCGGAATATTATATGCGCCATATTGGAACTGAAGAGGTAATTCACGACGGCTCGAGCTTTGAAGACCGGCTTTAACCAGACTGAGGTTCGCAAGTCTTCTTGTCTAGGCGCCACTTCGATCGGTAGAACGGTACAGGTCGTAAGTTCGAGCGCAGTAGCATAGATTCGCAGTGCTCAATGAGTTCATTAAGCACTGGGAACACCTCTTAAGAGCTGTTCACACACACTTGCTGAATCGGAGCCATTCTCAGATTCGGTGCGTTTGTTGTCCACCAGCTGTATATTCGCAAAATTGGTAAGATGAGGCACACACAAAGAAAAATACAGGCTTTCTTCGAGCGGTGCTCGCCATTTGGAATACGTCTGGCTGGTGCTGGCAAGCCTTATATTAACCTATGAATAATTAAACAATGTTTATTGATCAGCGCACTACTAATGTAAGCGTTGCCTCTTTATCTTAAAAAAGATAAGAATAAACCTACACTGACAAATAATGATGCCAGTACGTCTTTCGCAGCGCGTCGTAATCTTAAAAACAATTCAGGCTGCAATTCTACATAAAACAAGATTCAGGTCAAAAGACTGTTGTCATAATTCGCAAGTACTCTTCCTTGCGCTCAGATTCGCCCGGCTAATGGCAGCATCTGTCATGCTTCAAGTGGAGACAAGGTCCTAATTGCCCATTTTGGGGCTTGTATATTATGCGTGTTTATATTAAGAGAGCCAAGTCTACATTTTTCTCGTAATAGCGCAAGCAAAACCGCGCTCGAATACGCTGTTTGAAGAAAGTGGCTAGCCGCCATTGGTTGGACAAACTGCATAGCAGCAAAACTAGCTTTAAAATTCTGAAAAATGTCTATTTTATTGCGGTGCATATCATTTAGTGAATGCAGCGGAGTAATGTAAGTAAAGAAGAAATGCTTCACCGATTCCGCTCCTTGCTTTCGCTATCTCTCCGTTCTTGAGCGGTGAGAAAAAAAATCCACGCATATCCACGCAGTGAATGATGATAAGTGGGCGAAGCTCCCGGAGGTTCATCAGTAAAAACCGTGAATCTTTCGGGAATCTTGGCCACTACATCATCAAAGACGTCACAAACACTGTGTGTATATACTAAGAAAATTTTATTTAGTCGTGAGCCGTGATTTTTCGTTTCCGTACTGGAGCCGTGTTTTCTTCGTTGGTCGTGAGTCGTGGTGGTTACCGTTTACATAAGCCGTGGCTTCCGTTCCGCCTTCATTATAACGGCTTTATGGTCGGTGAAGTGGAGGGATAGGGGTTCTTGGATGGGTCGTAGTGGGAAGTTTGCAAAGACGAGATCTATGCAGGTTCCTCGGATGGTTGTGGGTTGCATGTGGTCGAACGATATGCATGTGAGCTAAGCAGCACCGCAGCGCCATCTAGTGATCATTCTGAGACTCAGAGGTGGCTACGACGACGACGACGACGCGGGACTAGCCTATGCCCTAAGGAACTTCGTCCCTAAAAGTCTTGCTATGCTTTAAACACTGGTAAACCCTTACCAATTTAGCAACAATAAATTGTCGCGTTTTTAAAACGAAAACCTTCAACTGGAGTCAAGTACAACATGGATTTCATATTCGAGAGCTAGAATAAAACACATTTTCAGGCTTCACGTTGTAAATTTTTCGTGTTATTCTTGAAGAGCTGGTACCAAAGGAAATCCGAAGAATCCATTTAAAAGCGATATTGCAAACCTGTTCACCCAAAAGGTGCGCGTACATGTAGAAGCCAAGTATTATTGTGCTTCAAGACATGTGTTCGTTAACTCGAGTACATGTGATTATGACTATCGTTAGCTTCGACATCGTAACGTGACAGAGATCGAAGCAATGAAGAAATACGCGTAGATAGCCTGGATTAGTTCATTCGTCGCCTACATGATATCAAATTACTCATTCCGGTATCCAATCAGCTATGCTACGTGGCGGCGGCGAATAGCGTGATTCGGTGCTGCTCTAGCGGGGCGGGGCTAATTGCACCATCCTTTACGAATTTCTACACGTTCACTTCGATGTAACATGACAATGGCTCCCGAATCAGTTCTCTTGTGGCATGGTACTGTCGCCGTATAGGTGCTACAATATGCAGCAACCTTGGAATTAGCGTGGCCTGCCATCCTGCCTAACTACAAAAGCAAATATCGACGGTCAAGTCTGTATAGGCAGACCTATTGAGACGTGACGCGTGAGTTGGGAGGGGAAATGGTACTAACTATATGGGCCACGGACGGCTGCCGTAGTAGCGGTTCCGCTATAGGCTCTACAGTCGCGCGTAGACCACACAAGCAGCGATTGAACGGGCTGCAGTGAAGGCCGCAACCACAGCCACTCACGAAGGTCCACTGTGCCGAAACGCCTGGCTGGCTGAGAGTTACCGCGCCACACGCGAGCACCTCACGTCCGGCCGGCGTCGCTCGACGGGACAGTGGAAAATTACCGCCGCTTCTTCTCCTAATGACTGCTATTCAAAGGTGGCCTCAACAGTGAAGGGGAGAATGTAAGCGTGCGGTGAAAGCTAACGTGGCTGACTGATTTTCCCGTAAGTACACTGAAGCCCGGCAGGAAAGGTAGTGTGGGTCATCAACGCAGGGAGATGTAAAGGAATTTTTGGTCTAGTCAGGGCTCATTGTACTTCCCCATTTTTTTGGCTTCCCAGCAGTACTTCCCTTTATGTACTGTATAACCCCCTTATCCGCTGATTGGGGAACGAAGGCTGCTCGCCACACTGTTCGTGCACCTTGTTCAGCGCAGCCGAGCGGCACACCGCAGCGCGTGTGCGTCTATTTGACGAAGTAATCTACGCTTCGCTGACCCCGAGTCTGCGGCGATTGTCATTCTGGCGCGTTTGTTAAACAACCGGCAACCTCCGCGATCATCACGGTAGTTTCTTTGCCTTAACATAGCGAGCTAGACTGTCTGTTTTTGGTATATTTATGCCCATGCCCTTAACTTCTTTCTTTTAAATGCGAAGCATTTCATTGCGTACTGCAGGCACTTTTAACGTTTCTATCTGCGTATCTATCTATCTATCTATCTATCTATCTAGCCGCCCACTTCTGGGTGATCTCGTGATTACCCCTTAACTTGGGGTAGACCAAAATTAGTATGTGAGAATAAGATGGTTTGACGAATATGACTCGCTGGTCGTGACATGAATAATGACTATCCCGTCGCGTACGTCGTAAAACCCTTTCGGGCACACCCTGTGGCACATACCACGGGGCGGGTATGTGCCACATGTATGCGGGTATGTGCCACAGGTGATTGACAGTTTAGACTACCCAGGAACGGCGAGACAAACATTGGTACTTTTAACGCCAGAGCGTTAAAAAAGCTGACGTCATCAGCAGCGTTGACCGGACGAATGCAAATAATAAATGTCAGGGTCCCAACAGGAATCGAACGCAAGCATTCTGCGTGGCAATCAAGCATTCTACCACAGAGCCATGCCAGGTCTCGGAACTGCTTTTCGAATAGACCGTAATGTTCGTGAAACGTCACTTGTCGTTGCAGTGCTGGCTATCCAATTTTATAAACATTACATATGTACTCCGATGATACAGCCGTCACGCCGGGTTAACATCAATTATAGTAAAGCGCTATCCACTGAAGTTGATATATGTTGCAGTGTCCAGGGCTACCTTCCTGGCGAGCACAAGCGCTACATATCAGTTTACCGCTTCTGGTGTTGCTACTGCCCATGTTGCTGTTGGCATCGTTACGCAACTGTAAACAACTTGTTATGCAAAACATATGCGACTGTGGAACATACGTCTGTGCGTACAACATTTGTACATATCTTTAATAATACATTACAACACAGTCACCTTCCCTCCGCATGCTTCGCATAACATCGATTCGCAAGGTACGTGGAATCTGCCGAATTTTTTTGTGTAAGGAGCGTTGTACTACAAGGACGGTGTGTAGTCAATGTGAACCACCACTCCCCGCACATACATGCAAGTGCATTGATCTTTTTCTGTCATAACGTCATATTACGATGGTTACAAAACCTTGGCTTGCTCAATCTCGACTTGCTCAATCTCGTCGTAGTCACTCTGGTGTTAGCGCAACGTTCTACGCGCCAGGGCATTTCCCCAATTTGTTAGAAACACGCAACCATAGAGTTTCCTAAATTTAACTAGAGGGAATCTGGCGCTGCGATCGTTCAGCCACCATGGGATTGGTGGGTGGAACACAAATTCGCCTTGTCATCGTGCTTGCGGCTTTGAACGCACTTGTGGCTTTGTTTATTGCTGTGTCTTGGTTTTGTTTCGAATAAAAGAACGGACTGTTGTGAACTTCGTGGCCCGATTTGAATCGGTGGGCATAATAAGGTCAAGGTGGTGAAGCGTTACTGCTAGACCTTTGCTGAACTTCGTCTAATAAGCAAACCGGATTCAGGCCACACGGAACCAAACGGAGCCGAAAAGAACAAAGATTAGGCAAATTTGTGTACTACCCATCAGTCCCATGCTGTCTGAAGCACCGTGCGTTGTAGCTCCCATGGACACTAGCGCCAGAGTCCCCCTCTAGTGTATTTATAAGAAACTCTTATGCGAGCAACATCATGATTTCGAGATATAAGTCTGAAAACCGTGGCTCATATAGGGCCAATTAAACATCGCACTTGACGTAGCAAGGTTTGATAAGGTTTGGGCTTGCAAACGATTAAAGTTTGGTACCGTGTGCTCGTATAAGACCAGAATATGCTGGAGGAATACGGTAAAGAAAAGGCGCTTGTTGCACAAGAGAGCTTCGAAGCCCGAGCCGTGTTCTGCCAACATTTACTGAAGTACAGCATTTTAAATTATGTTTAGCTGAGGTGTCCGCTAAACGTAACATATCGATGTCTACCTAGATATATCACCTCAGAAATTTGTTAGTTCAGAAAACGGTCATTTCAAGTTATTCATATATATGCTTGATGGGAAAAATTATATGAACTAGAATAAATTTCGCAATTGCCTTATGAAATATCTCTTTGATAGCGGGAAACAGTTTTTAGCTGGAACGGACACCTTCTCAAGTCTTGCTGCGTAGCATTTAATCTCGTTTTTAACAACGGGCACATTTCATTCAGCAATTTCAGAACCGCGAAAGTTGGCGCTCAAGTTGGGCGAGTTTGTGCACAGCTAAGGTAAGCAATGTGAAGCAGTTTACACCGCGACACATTTCATTGATTATTTAAAAGATAATGCTTCATCTGCGATATATGCGTTATGTGCTTCGATGAAGACTTCGTTGGAATCTTTCATAGAGCACAATGAACTGCGCCGCGTGCGATAGTCACGCTGACGCCGCTTTAGTGATATAACTGCTTCTAAAATCGTGCGGAAGCGTTTAATAAGTTTAATTATACGATAACCATTATAAAGGAGCTGACATGAACAACGTGAGATAGCGGATATAAGATTGCGGAAGAAGCCATGAACAGCCATCAACTCGCCAAATTGATCGCTCTCTTCATAAAACATGACTTCTCTCTTTCGTTTGTACAGTATTTTTTTAAATAAATGTTTGAAGAGAGAGAAAGAGAAATAGATAAAGGAAAAGATAGGGAGGTTGACCTGGTATAAGAACCGGTTTGTTACCCTGTACAGGGGCGGGGAAAGAGGGATCGGAAAAAGAATAGAGGGAGAGAGAAAATAAAAAGAAATAAATAATAAAAATGCCCCCACCTCCCCGAAGGGAAATCGTGAGGAAATGCGAAGGAATTTCGCGCGCGCTTCACCTCCATTTATATATGGTGGTTGTGGTTCGAAGAAGGAAAAGGCGCCTAATTTCTGCAGCCCGGTCGGGAGCACGGCGCAGCGCCTGTTTTTTTTTTTTTTTTGCTTTTGTTCTGTTTTTTTCTTCTTTTTTTATTTATTTTTTTTATTCTGCTTGTTCTTTTTTCCTCTTTTTTTTCTTTTTTTTATCTTTTTAATTTTTTTTTTTCATATATAGCTCCGCCGAGCTCCCGCGATGCGAGCGCCCTCACGCACTTGAAATGCATTCGCATTTAAAACTGGAGATGCGTAAAGCACGCAGCGATGGAGCGGTGTTTCCTACTGGAACATGCCAGTCGCTGCTAATGTGCAATGAGAGACAGAAGACTCCGACTGGACACAGAGACTCGCAGTCCGCTTTTAGTTAACGCGCACGCTGCGAATTTTTATTGTTCAACAACGCACAGGAGAAATCTCCCACCGGCACCACTTTGGGGGTCAAGATCCATTGCCATATATACGGGGTGGCCAGTGAACGGTTGTGCAGCGCGAGCAGTCGGTTTTTTCAACCAAGAAACTCGCTAGCAGACGCTGCCTGTGTCGGCGTCGCGAGGCGAGAGAGGGGAGGAGCGTAGGAGAGGAGAGAGAGGGGGGGGCGCGCATGCGCAGTGGGAGTGTGGACGCTGCGGGCAGAGATGCCTAGAGAAGAGAGGGGGGAACGTAGCAGGGGAGAGAGGAGGGCAGGCGCATGCGCAGTGAGGGTCTGGTTGCCGCGGGGAGAGATGCCTAGAGGAGAGAGAGGTAGAGAGGAGGTTTTTTATTTATATTTTTAAAGGGTTTGCGCATGCGCAGTATGGGTGGTCACGCCGCCCACCACCACCACCGGATTAAGCTTCGCCATAAGATGCTTCACATCTAACACCTGCTGGCGCTTACCTCCTCAACCTATCCTCCTCCTCCTCCTCCGCGGACAACGCTGGACAACGCTGGACAACGCCGGATGCCTGACATAGGCCGACTATGAAATGCATTCGCATTTAAAAAAGGATGCACACATATGCACACACATGTAGGACGATCATTAGAGTCGTTCGGAGAGACCGGTTGAATGCAGAAAGCGCAGAAGTGCCTGCACAGCCTTCTTATGCGACGTTGAGTCCTGTAAGAATCCTGTTTGACGAGAAGTTGGTACTTAAGTGTGCCTCCGGCTACTCTTCTAAAATAATAATTCTTGATTGTGACGTGGTGAGTTATCACTGTCGTGGCTGAACGTGAGTAGGGCGGAGCACTTGTAAACCATATCAGCACGTCGTGAATTAAGAATAATATCCCACACTTGCACACCATTCAGGGAAAACGAGAGCTATTTGGCATCTGCAAGAACTTGAACGACGCTTGAATTTCGCTTTCAAGAGTAGAACGCGATAGCGTAATCGGACCCCATGCGCATCGCTTTCAACCATGCCGCAAGGAAAGGAACGTTTGTGCGCGTAACAGGGTCCATTTCAAACTATTGTTGTGCGGGACGCGAGCGCGGTTGGAAATCAGCACAGAGAAGCGAGTATTGCGTCCCAGAAGAACAAACAACAACTTTATTTCAGCGACTGATGCAGCCACTACGGCTCGGTCGCGCACCCTCACACCACTTCCCTTTCCCGCACGCAACGTGATAACATTTCACCGCGAAGATGGGAAAGGGTGTCTGTCTGCTGCTGCGCGACCATGAGGCCGCGACATCACTTCCCCTCCTAGTGAGTTAAGGAACGTTCATAGGACGATTCACAATGTTGTTCACTAATCCATACGAAGGGGCGCCTTGGAGACCCGTCCATTGCGTGTCCGTGTCTTGGCGTGTTTGAACGGCACTGCCTTGGAGGGTGGAGTCACAGGTGACGGCACATGTGAAACGGTGTCTGCATCTGCAATGTGCGCTGGTTTCAATCGATCTAGTGAGACGACTTCGTGACGCCCACGCACGTCGATAGTGAACTGCTTTTCACCTCGACGTAGCACTCTGAAAGGTCCGTCGTAGGGTGGTTGGAGTAGCCGATGAACTGCGTCATGGCGCACAAATACGTGTGTGCACGAAGCAAGTTCTGATGGTATGTGCACCGCGCGTGGCGCTGCCCGTCGCGGCGGCGCAGTTCGAAGTTTTGTCATTATGACTCGGAGCCTAAGTGCGTAGGCTGCGGTGGCTGTACGACCGTCTTGCGGACTGCCCGTAAAAAAATTCCCCTGGAAGGCGCAGTGTCGTTCCGTAGACCAGTTCGGCCGAGCTGAAACCAATGTCTGCCTTGACAGCTGTCCGGATTCCTAAGAGAATGAGTGGCAGTGCCTCCATCCAGCTGTGCTCTTCTGCTGCGGCGAGCGCAGACTTGAGCTGGCGGTGGAAACGCTCCACCATACCGTTGCTGATCGGGTGGTAGGCGGTTGTTCGAATGCGAGAAGCACCAATAAAACGTGTAATGCTGGCAAACAGTGATGATTCGAAGTGCCTTCCACGGTCCGTTGTAATTATGGATGGTGCACCGAAACGAGCAACCCAGTGGTACAAGAAGGCGCGGGCAACCGTGTCAGCAGTGATATCCGTTATAGGAATGGCCTCTGCCCAGCGCGTGAATCTGGCAATCATCATCAGCCTGTCTACGCCCACTGCAGGACAAAGGCCTCTCCCATGTTTCGCCAATCAACCCGGTCCTGTGCTTTCTGCTGCCACGTTATACCTGCAAACTTCTTAATCTCATCTACCCACCTAATTTTCTGTCTCCCCCTCACGCGTTTGCCATCTCTTGGAATCCAGTCAGTTACCCTTAAAGGGGCCCTGCAACACTTTTCCAAGTAGCCATGGAATGGATTCACTAAAGGAGCTTATTGCCTCACGAATTCATTGCCGCAAAAATTTTTGGAATCCGTCCAGTACGAGTGGAGTTACAAAGATTTCTCGCACGCTGCAATTGCATTCTCTCTTCTCTCGTCCCGTCGAAAGCGCTGGAAGCTAAGCAGGGAGGGATGGCACGGGGAAAGAAAATACGTCACGCGCGCCTCGTGATCTTGAGCGCTTTTTCTCTTTCTTTTTTTTGTTCGAATACGCGAATTTTCATTGCAATCGCGCGCGCGCGCGTGGACAAATCGCGGCCTCTCGCGGCGGCCTCTGTAACTACCGAGCGCGCCATGCTCAAATCAGCCAATGGCTGATACAAAAAATCTCTCGTCGGTGACGAGTGATTTTTGGGTACGCAACGTCATTTGTCGAGAGAAGAGAAAGCAATTTCTGGCTGACTTTGAGAATTTATTGTGAATTCCACGCCGAGTGCTGCGCTATATAATATTTGGCTCGCGTGTTCTCGAGAGCCTGGACTACCGATCGGCAGCGTTTTCTGAGCATGCTCAAAAAGTGTTGCAGGGCCCCTTTAATGACCAGCGGTTATCCTGCCGACGCGCTACGTGCCCGGCCCATATCCATTTCTTCTTCTTGATTTCAATTATGATATCCTTAACCCCCGTTTGTTCCCTGACCCACTCTGCTCTCTTCCTGTCTCTTAAGGTTACACCTATGATATTCCTTTCCATCGCTCGCTGCGTCCTCCTCAGTTTAAGTTGAACCCTCTTTGTAAGTCTCCAGGTTTCTGCTCCGTAGGTAAGTACCGGTAAGATGCAGCTGTTATATACCTTCCTCTTGAGGGATAGTGGTAGACTACCATTCATGATTTGATAATGCTTGCCGAATGAGCCCCATCCCATCCTTATTCTTCTAGTTATTTCACTCTCATGGTTCGGCTCCGCGGTTACGACCTGTCCTAAGTAGACGTACTCCTTTACAACTTCCAGTGTCTCGCCACCTATCGCAAAGCGCTGTTCTCTGCCAAGATTGTTCCACATTACTTTAGTTTTATGCATATTAATTTTCAGACCTAATCTTCTACTTTCCGTATCCAGTTCAGTAATCATAAGCTGTAATTCGTCTCCCGTGTTACTCATCAATGCAATGTCATCAGCGAATCGCAGGTTACTGAGATACTCTCCATTAACTCTTATCCCTAACTCTCCCCAATCTAGAGCCCTGAAAACCTCCTGTAAACAAGCGGCGAATAGCATTGGAGAGATCGTGTCTCCCTGCCGTACGCCCTTCTTTATTGGGATTTTGTCGCTTTCTTTATGGAGGACTATAGTGGCTGGGGATCCGCTGTAGATTTCTTCCATTATGTTTGTATAGGCTTCGTCGATGCCCTGATTCCGCAGTGCCTGCATGACTGCTGATGTCTCCACCGAATCAAATGCCTTCTCGTAATCTATGAAGGCTATGTATAGGGGTTGGTTGTATCCCGCGCATTTCTCTATCCCCTGATTGATAGTATGAATATGGTCTGTTGTTGAGAAGCCTGTACGAAATCCTGCCTGGTCCTTTGGTTGATTGAACTCTAATGTCGTATTAATTCTGTTAGCAATTACTTTTGTATATAGCTTGCAGACAACGGACAGTAAGCTGATGGGCCTGTAATTTTTCAGGTCCTTGACGTCCCCTTTCTTATGGATCAAGATGATGTTGGCATTCTTGCAAGAATCTGGTATCCTCCCTGTCGAGAGAGACTTCGTATACAGGGTGTCGAGTTTTTCTAACATAATCTCTCCACCGTCTTTCAACAGGTCTGATGTTACCTGATCCTCACCAGCGGCTTCGCCTCTTTGCATTCCCTTTAGGGATTTCTTTACTTCTTCTGTCAATACTGGTGGCATGTCAGATTCCTCTGGGCTATTATTGCTTCTTACGTTATCATCCTGACTGTCTCGGCTGCTGTACATATCTCTGTAAACTCTTCCGCTACCTCAACTATTCTATCCATATTGGTTGTGACCTTGCCTTCCTTGTCCCTTAATGCATACATCTGATTTTTGATACATCTTAATGCATACATCTGTCGTCCACGTAGGCGTGGCAAAACTGAGGCCTCGTAGAACACCGTCGATAAACCTTTGGATTGTTTGGCCTGCATTGCGAAGGCCGAATGGCATGCGCAGGAATTCGAATAACCCAAAAGGTGTTGTGATAGCAGTCTTACCCCCCGTATTCACAAACCTAACTTAACCTTATACTTGTGACTTAAGTCAACCTTAGCCATAAATCCGTCCTTCACGCGTTTCAAGAACCTACCTTGTACTTATCGCGGAACTTTGCTCGCCCTTAAGTAAGGCTCGGTTAAGGTAGCCCATGACCTACCTTAAGGCTTCCTTGTAGGCAAACAACATGGCGGGGGGACGACAACTTTGCGCAGTTCGTTGATTATGTGGACCGCTATGAAGGAATATTGAACAACACAGAGTACGCATACACGCCACCGCCGCGGCGAGTCCTCAAGGATCGACGGAACTGTACTTGAACCGTGGATACCTACGCCAAGCAGGAATTTTTGTGTCGCGCCCACCTCTCAAAAAGTGCCGTGAAGAAGCTGCTCGTTGTGGTTTCTGCAGAAAAATATGAACGGTCGTGTGTTCCCTGTGCCGCCTCTCGGGCAGCTGCTCATCGCATCGCGCTTTTATAGGCTGGGCACGTTTCAACTTGGGAGCGGCGACCTTGTCAATGCCTCGCAGCCGACCGTGCGATATCTGCTTTGATTGTAAAAACACTGTTTCCAGTACTGGTAAAACATCCCAAAGTGGCACTAACATTTTTCTGGTTGTTTGGTCGGCCGTACACGGATGCACATTGTGTCGGATGTTGAATTCTATCGCGAGCTGCGTCCACGTTTTTTGTTTCCTCTGAAGGGGCACGGCGTCCGCAGGGCCGTAACTAGGGGGGGGGAGATGAAGGGGTTCTGACACCCCCCGACATTTTTTCATGCTTTAACTTTTCGGGTGATACTAAAGTATTTACACGCCTTCACGTCGACCATCAGTTGTCAAAATTAGCCGCTCTACACATGAACACCCCCCCGAAAAAAATTCCTGGGTACGGCTCTGGGCATCCGTCTTCATGTTTTCAAGTATATATCAAGGTACTTGTTGACAAAATCCGTCACTACGCCGCACTCTTCGTCGGTAAAGCTCACTATAGTGCGCCGTTCCATAATAAATGCAACTTCGTAAAATCAAATCCTGTAATACTGCTCAAACAATCAAGTAAAATTTAAAAAGCGAGAGAAAACGACAAACGCTGAAGCCAGCGCAAAAATACCATCAAAGAACACAGCAAAAACACACAAGACGTCGAAATAGCAACAGTGACCTCGCGACCCCGCTGCGTCGACGGGGGGTTGAACAAATGTGGCTAGACGAAACACGTGTATTTTACCGAAAACTCCCAGTGCCTTAACGAACATTTCTGCTGTGTACGTATGGCTGCTTCTGTGCATGCTCTTCTAGGTTTCTTGCCATAAAACTAATTATTGCTGCTCGAGGTAGACATTTTGTAGCGAAAACTTACCTAATCTCGCTCCCAGGGCATATAATTGGCGAGGTAAGGACGCCTTTCATAAGGCGCACCTATGACAAGATAAGGAAGGTTTCTGACACTCACCTTATGCTTTTTCTTATACTTATACTTTTCTCGTCTTTTCGTAAGTAGCCTTACCACGATAAGTTAAGGTCGGTTCCTGAATACGGGGGGTTAGGGACGTCTTCCGGTGACACAGGGATTTGGTTGTATGCCCGCACGAGATCAATTTTTGAAAAAATTGTGGCTCCATGCAGGCCTGCCAGTATGTCGTGAATATGTGGCACGGGGCACCTGTCGGGCGTTGTGACACTGTTAAGGGCTCTATAGTCCCCGCAAGGGCGCCAGTCACCCGATGACCGCTTAGGAACCATGTGAAGGGGAGATGCCCAAGGATTGGCAGAAGGTTGGATTATGCCCAGCTCCAACATGTGGTCAAATTCCTGCCATGCCACTGCTAGTTTTTCAGGCGACAATCGACGTGGTCGAGCGTGAACCGGTGGCCCAGTAGTGGTGATGTGGTGGAAAACGTCGTGCTTTACTGGGAATCCCACTTGACGCTGGTGTGTCAGCTCCGAAAAATTCACTCAGTATGGAGGTGAAACAAGCAGGGCCCGCTGGCTTGATCAGCGTAGGGCTGAGCGGAGTATGTCTTGAAGGCTGGCCTTTTGCATCGCTTTGTGACATCGGGTCCTGTAGCCTCCGGTTACGCACGTCGACTAACAGCCCGAAGTGGCGCAGGAAATCCGCCCAAAGAATGGCGAACTTCACGTCGGCTACTATGAAGATCCATCGAAGCGTTCTCTGCAGACCCAAACTGACGGTTAGGGAGCGGTTGCCGTACGTGGCAATGGTCGTGTTGTTGACTGCTTGGAGAGGCGATGTGTTCGGGCGCTTGCGGTCGGCGGGCGATGCTGGGAGTACACTCACTTCGGCGCCTGTGTCGACGAGCAACCGGAAGCCGCTGTTTAGGTCAGTTAGGAAGAAGACTGATGACCGACGTTGTTCCATGGCAACAACGCTGGTCGCCCTCAGCGCCTGCCCATGGTGTTTCCCGAGAGCTCGCAGTGTGGTACGCATTGGCGCGCAGCGTTGCCGAACTTGCGGTGGTACCAACATAGCTTTTAACGTTTCATGGGCGACTGCGAATAACTTGGACCGGTTGACCGTGACGCTGTGTGGAGGGCGGCCACGGAGTCCACGAGACGCGAGATTTCGCTCTTCATCTCGTGAAGCTGCTCATGTAGAGGCAGTCCACTCGTGACGCCCGCGACAGATGTGGGAGCTACCGCCATGAGCTTATCGGCTAACTCGGCCAGTTTGAGTAGATCGTTCTCGTTTGAGGCACTGAGGACCATTCTGACGTTTGGGGGGAATTTTCTGTTGAAATATTTCTCGGAGCAGCAGGCTGTCAAGACCATCCGCTTTGTTGCCCAATAATTGCTACATATGACGCACCGGCTGCCTTGGTGTTCTGTCACCAAGGTTTAATTCATGGAAAAGCTGTTGCAGCCGTTGGTTTTTGGGGGGCGTAACCCTGCGAATGAGTGTTGCCTTCAACGCCTCGTAGACGTTGCCTTCTGGTGGGGAACGCAGCAGATCTCGAATTTCAGTTGCGCTTGATGGCGGCAGACTGCTCACCACGTAATGTTATTTCGTGGAATCTGCCGTGATGCGACGTGCAGCAAATAGTGACTCTACCTGAATGAACCACAGTGCAGGATCCACAGTCCAAATGGGAGGCAGTTTGACGTCGACGCTGGAGAGTGTCGGTGTGTCGGTGCCTTGAGGGGTGTTCATGGCCTTTGCTGCTCGTCCGGGTCACCAATGTTGTGCGGGACGCGAGCGTGGCTGGAAATCAGCACAGAGAAGCGAGTTGTGCCTCCCAGAAGACAAACAACAACTAACTATATTTCAGCGACTGATGCAGCCACTACGGCTCGGTCGCGCACCCTCACACCACTTCCCTTTCCTGCACGCAACGTGATAACATTTTACCGCGAAGATGGGAAAGGGTGTCTGTCTGCTGCTGCGCGACCTTGAGGCCGCCACACTATCCTACCGTGCCTACTACACATACAGTTGCAGAGTGTCCACTACGCCATAAGTCTTCCTCTTGAGAATTGACGGAGTACCGGCTACACGTCCGGAAGGTGCCACGCGTGCCTGCGCAGCTGCACACTCTTAATGGGCGGACAGCCTAAATCTAGACATTCTTTGCGCAATCCCCATGTCTTGGCGCCTCGTGTGATTCTACGATTCTGCAATGCAAGTTCAGGAGACTCCTCCCACCAGGTCACATTCTTGTAGCGTTTACTGGCACAGCACTTTCAAGCACTGGCATGGCTCCAAGGTAGCACACCTGCTTTCCAAGCAGAAAACCGTCGTTCAACGCGGAAGACCTGGGCTCGATTCTCACGCGGACCGAAGGTTTTTATTATTTATTATTTGTATCTATCTAGAATTCTCGCTCATGGACAACTCCGATTTTTCGAACACAACCAACGATGCCGACTCTGCCATCAATGCGGACGCCAGAATTCCTGCGCAACGAGCTCTTTAACGCTGTCGCGTTAAAAGTTAACTTCGACATTTGTATTTACTCTACGCTTTAACGTGCGCGAAGCTTTAACGCGATAGCCTTAATGAGCTTGTTCTGTAGAAATTTCGGAGTCGGCGTTGGTGTCGGCGTCGTTGGTTGTGAGCAAAAATTCGAAAAAGATGCAAATAACATATATAATCAAAACTTCAGTTATGCTGGGAATCGAACGCCAGCCGTCTGCGTGGGAAGCAGCTGTTCTACTTCAGAGCCACACCATTGCTTATAACCACTTCGGAAAAAAACACGATATTAATGCCATGTAGTGGAAGGAGTCTCCTAAACTTACGTAAAATTGCGATGCAGAAGCGAAGAAACGCACCAGGCGCCAAAACGTTTGAATTGAAGAACGAGTAGGTGTTTTGAAGGCCCAACCATTACAAAGCACTCAGGCATAATTAATGATCATTATTTGTGAGATAATCAACAAACTGCACAGCTGCAAATGTGAGCGTGCCACTTTACGGACACGTAGTGAGCACTTCGCAAACAGCAGCTGCAGTTTTATAATAGTTTAATATGGTCAGTGTTACGCGCACACGCGTTCGCTTCCTTGGGGTACGGTTCAGGTTCCCCTGAGGAAACGAAACGAAGCCAGGCCACCGATTGAAAAGACTATGCGCGT
This sequence comes from Rhipicephalus appendiculatus, assembly GCA_030522465.1. Lineage (NCBI taxonomy): Eukaryota > Metazoa > Arthropoda > Arachnida > Ixodida > Ixodidae > Rhipicephalus > Rhipicephalus appendiculatus. The sequence goes on from JALIZH010011216.1 coordinate 15,909, forward strand.
GAGGCGCGATCTCGCCATCGCATTCTGGTCTTGAAGGCGAAGCTGAAACGTCTTCTAATATTTTGTACTACAAAATCGCCGCAATCAGACCTTACTATTTTAACCTATTCCGTCCCTTTGGCTCAGTGCTTACTATGGCTGATTAAGCTGACTAGCGTGAAAAGGGAAAGGACTAAAAAAAAGCCATATTTAAACTTTTTTAGCGCGCACAAAAGACGAGGACAAGAAAGATGGACACACGAGCGCTAACTCTCAACTATTTATTTTTGAAAGGAACTATACACATATATACCCAAGAACCAGCATAGAGCATGTGCGGCGCAAATCATGTGACACACTCCCCAAAAAGGGCTAAACACATGCTCATGCTCCATGCTGGTTCTTGGGTATATATTGTAACGGACATGCGAAAGGAAGAGAGGAAGAAGAGGAGTAGATGAGAACGAAGAGCTTGGCGAGGCCGCATTGCGCTACCACGAACAACCATCGTTGATCTATCGTGAATAAAACCATTTCATCACAACTCGCTGTAACAGTTGTGGTAGAAGGTGCTGGGTACTCTACACACGAAGACGGAGGTTGACCCGCAAGTTCTTCGACGGAGCTGTCGCCTTGCTGGACTTCCAGCGAATCCATCTGGGCTGGACATGTTCCACAACGCAGACGAACAACGACCCCTCTCAACTTCTGCGCCGACCAGTTCGGCTCTACAACTAAGAGATACGCGTCCCTTCGCCGGAAGACCAGATGAAGACGTCGAGGCTTGGCTCATCCATTACAAACGGGTGAGCGACGCCAACAAGTGGGATGCCGCTTCTCAGCTTTCGAACGTCGTGTTCTTTCTAACGGATACCGCGTTAGTGTGGTATAAGAAACCACGAGGAAACGTTAACGACGTGGGAAAGATTTGTTTCTGAAATCAAAGATCGTTTCGGCGACTCCACGACGAAAAAGAAAAGAGCAGAACAGACGCTCATGCAACGCGCGCAAGTGCCAGGCGAAACCTGCACGACCTACATTTAGGAAGTTATAAAGCTATGGAGGATCGTGGACTCCGGAATGTCTGAGGAAGACAAAGTCGGACACATCCTAAAAGGAATCGCCAAGGATGTTTACAGTTTCCTCATCGCAAACTTCCATCGACTTCCGTCGCCAATGTCATTCGGCACTGTCGCACATTTGAGCAACTAAAGACAAGGCGCATCACGCCGAAGTTCGGCAGGCTATCCAATGTGACGACAGTGGCAAGCATAGAGAGCAACCAGCCGCTTGATCTTGCATCAACGATCCGGCAAATAGTCCGTGAAGAACTGAGCCTGTACGCGCAAGTGGCACACCCAAGCACTCATCCCTCCCACCTGCCACCATAGTTCGAGCGAAACGTTGCTTCATTCTCCTCGCAACAAGCAGCGAAGGCCATTGAGGATTATGATTTCACGCCTCGACAACAGCCACGTCTCTACGATAGAGGCCCTACATATGACGTTCGACCACAACGAGAACAGCCGCGTTTTTATACCCAAGACCCTGTGCCTGACTACGTTACGCTGCGGCAAGGACAGCACCGACCCTATTACCAGGATGCGGCCTACGACCAGTACAATCGATTCCAGAGAGCGGCAGAGACCCGTTATCCTCATGATAACGAACTTCCTCGCCGACAGCAGCGGCCTAGGATTCGTTCCGATGAGTATAGTATGAGCCGCGACCCTCCCGTGTGCTACAACTGCGGCTTCAGTGGACATATCGCTTGGTATTGCCGTCAAGAACGCCGCCCATCACGAAGGGCCCAAGCCATGTTCTCGCCACCAGGAGCCGGTACATCATACGACCTGCGGACAACCGACTTCTTTCCAAGGGACCGTTTTTTGCGTTAGAGCAGACGCAGTGATTCGCCAGCATCTGAGCGGAGTTTGACACCACCATCTTACCGTCCTCGTCGCTCGCCGTCCCCTCTGCGTCGTTCTTCCCCTCCGCCGCCGCTCAAAAACAAAGTGAATGTGTTGATTGACGGAATACCGACGATGGCGTTAAATGATACTGGGGCGGCTGTGTCTGTGATGAGCCTCGCCTTCAAAAACCGTCTAGGTCACAAACTTATGTTTTCTTGGAACGATTCCATTACCTTTCGTAGAGTAGGCGGCGAGTGGCTTCATCCTCTTGGTGTTTGTGCTGTGAGTGTTTCGTTGGCTGGGAAAGTGTTCGCGGCGGAATGCCTGGTTCTTTCTCATTGTTCGCACTATGTGATTCTTGGTATCGATTTTCTTGAGCAATACGGTGCTTCAGTCGACTGTGGTAATGGCGAAATATCGTTAAACAATTTACTTATACCGTCACTTTCCGAACAAAGCCCACGTGGTGAAGACAAGAACACACTCAGTGTGATTGATGAAGTCATAGCACCACCTTGGTGCCTGACACCCGTTCGAGTCTCTTCCACAGGGGTTGATGCTGCTTGTGTTGATCTTGTAGTTGGGCCTCTACGCATAAACTGTTCTAAGAAGGATATACTTGTGCCCTGTTCCGATGTGTGCATGACGAAAGGAGTCGCAACATTGTGGGCGCTGAACTGTTCCGCCACGCCGGTTGTGCTTCTTCGGGGTATGAAGATTGCTCTCTTCGATGAAGCCTCATGCAGCTCAATAGCGGCGCTAACTACTGATTTCATCGCAGTTTCATCTCCTTGCGATATTCGCCATCATGAAGATCTAATGCTCGGTATGATCAGCAAGTCTCTCTCTACAACGGAACGGCAAGCGCTGGTACAGGTCCTTTCCCGGCATGGTGCTGCATTCGATTTCGAACATGAAGACGCACCCCTTCAGTTACAATCGTCTCGCGCTCGTTACAGAATAGACACCGGCTTAGCACACCCCATCCGTGAGAAGCCCTACCGAGTGTCATCCTCCGAGCGCAAGGTTATCGCCGAACAAGTAAAGGACACGATGAACAAAGGTGTCGTGCAAGCGTCGTCCAGCCCATGGGCAGCCCCAGTAATCCTTGTAAGAAAAAAAGATGGTTGCTGGAGATTCTGCGTGGATTACAGGCGTCTAAACGCTGTGACGAAGAAGGATGTTTATCTCTTACCACGGATTGATGACGTCATTCATGCTTGCATGCCGCTTCTTATTTTTCCAAACTTGATTTGCGATCAGGTTATTGGCAAATGCCTATGGAACCTGAAGACAAAGAAAAGACTGCTTTCGTGACTCCAGATGGCCTATTCGAATTTAATGTTATGCCTTTTGGGCTTTGTAATGCCCCTGCCACCTTTGAAAGATTTATGGACACATTACTACGAGGTCTAAAGTGGGAGATATGCATGTGCTACCTTAACGATGTTGTAATCTTTGGCGGTACGTTTGAAGAACATAACAACCGTCTCAGCCTTGTTCTCAACTGCATCGAAAAAAGCTAAGCTGGTCCTGAATTCAAAGAAACGTCGGTTTGGCGAGCGCCAAACACTGGTGCTGGGGCACTTAGTCGACAAGAATGGCGTCAGACCCGATCCTCGTAAGATTGAAGCAGTGAGCTCCTTCAAACCACCGCAGTCCGCACGAGAACTTCGCTCATTTATCGGCCTATGTTCCTATTTTCGCCGGTTTGTTCCCCGGTTTGCCGAGATCGTGTTCCCACTGACAAGTACTTGCGACAGGATGCGGCCTTCACCTGGACACCAGAGTGTGACGCCTCATTCTCCCAACTCAAGGTTATACTAACGTCAGCACCACTGTTGCGTCACTTCGATCCATCTTGCCCGACTGAGGTCCACACTGACGCTAGTGGTATCCGCATAGGAGCGGTGCTCGTACAACGTCACAGTGGTGGAGAGCATGTCCTCGCATATGCCAGCCGTTGCCTGAGCAAATCTGAACGCAATTATACGGTTACGGAACAGTAATGTCTGGCAGCTGTTTTTGCCGTACAGAAGTTCCGTTGTTATCTTTACGGGAGGCCATTCAAGATAATTACCGATCATCATTCCTTATGCTGGCTGGTCGGTTTGCGTGATCCCTCTGGCCGCCTCGCACGTTGGGTGTTGCGCCTTCAGGAATACGACTTTACGGTGTCGTACAAGAGTGGCCGTCGTCACGCTGACGCAGACTGCCTCTCTCGGATTCCTCTTGCGACTACCGACTGCAATGCTGAGAATTTTTTGACGACTGTCTCGCTTCTGTTACAAGCACGTTTCCAGACGCGCACAACTTTCAGCGAGAACAACGCAACAATCTCAACTTGGATCCGCTTTTTTGTTGCCGCCCGTACCCCCCAAGGCAGCGGTCGCTTTACTGTTCGTGACAAGTTGCTCTGTAAGATTAACTACTCCAGGCCTGGAGCGCGTTTTCTGCTACTTGTGCCTGAGAGCCTCCGCTCCGATGTTCTACGTGCCATGCATGACGATGCGACATCCGGCCATTTCGGCTTCGTACGAACGCTGCACCGCACGCAGGAACGCTTTTACTGGCCCAATATGTACTAAACAACGAAGCGCTACGTCGCTAGTGGCGAAACGTGCAAACGTCACAAGCGACCGGCCACCGCAGCACCAGGTCCCCTTCAGCCATTGACACCACCCAGTACGCCTTTCGAACAAGTAGGAATTGACCTTCTGGGTCCATTTCCGTTATCTCACAATAGAAACCATTGGATAATCGTCTGCGTGGACCATCTTACACGGTATGCCGAAACCGCAGCCATGCCCTCTTCTACCGCTGCTTCCGTGGCGGTCTTCTTGCTGCACTCCGTAGTCCTTCGTCATGGCCCACCACGTGTTATTATCAGCGACCGTGGACGCCAGTTCACTGCTGATGCCGTTGAAGAATTACTTCGTATGTGCACAACTCCAGTTCCGTCATTCAACACCGTATCATCCGCAGACAAATGGCCTCGTTGAACGGACAAACAGAACGCTGACCAACATGCTTGCCATGTACGTTTCCTCCAATCACAAGAACTGGGATGACGTGCTGACTTCTATCACGTACGCGTACAACACGGCGAAACATGAGACAACGAACTTTAGCCCATTTTATCTCCTGTACGCAAGGTTGCCGCGAATCCCTTTGGACACTTTCTTACCCTTCATTCTACACAATGACGATTCTCTATCGAACACCTTGTGCCTCGCGGAAGAAGCCCGTCGAATAGCTCGCCTTCGGACTTTGGCCTCACAACGTCGTTCGAAGGAGCGATACGACGACCGTCACGAACCAGTATCGTTCGAAAAAGGTGATTTAGTGTTGCTTTGGACACCGCAACGCAAGCGTGGATTGTGTCAAAAGCTTTTGTCACGATATTCAGGCCCATTTGTAGTTGTGGAGCGTCTCAGCCTGCTCACTTACATAATAGCCCGTCTCCTGTCCAATGGTCGACGATCGAGCAGAACGCAGCTCACTCACATTGCTCCCCTGAAACCTTTCTACCCTCCTTGTTCATCATGACTCGCCCTACGGGCTTCGTCTGCTTGCGGGGGAATGTAATGGACATGCGAAAGGCAGAGAGGATGAAGAGGAGTAGAGGAGAACGAAAAGCTTGGCGAAGCCTCAGTGCGCTACCACGAACAACCATCGTTCATCTATCGTGAATAAAACCATTTCATCACAACTCGCTGTAACAATATGTATAGTTCCTTTCTAAAAGAAATAGTTGAGAGTTAGGGCTCGTGTGTCCATCTTTCTTGTCCTCGTCTTTTATGCGCGCTAAAAAAGTTTAAATAAGGATACATACCAACTTGCCCAGTTATCAGTCTTACTGCGACTAAAACAATGTTCGAAAGGCATGGGAATGTTGGATGGAAAAAACAAATTCTAGTAGTCTATTATACAGAGTGTTCGTTTAAAAGACATACTTAACCGCGCACGTGTAGTAATTATTTGGTAAATTGTCAATTAATAAATCAACCATGTCCACTCAAAGTATACAGACCGCCCTTAAAGATGAAGGGAAAAAACGGAGTGCGATACTTTCCGGCACATCTTAATATACGCATCCAGTGTCACAGCTGTGTTCGTCGCGCTGCTCTCGCCTTTCGAGAGCATCGCCCGAAAGTAGGCTACTCGCATCTCGACACAGAGGCGTGAGTTGTTTTGACACATGAGAGGTAATGCGACGACTGTGCTCCTCCCCGTTGCTCCTGCATCGCTAGTTCTCCCAGATATGCCACGTGTACAGCCCAGTATATACCGCAGGCGCGAAGCGTAATGAAATCGCCTCCAATCGCTGAGCGCTCATGCGGTTCTTCCGCCAGGAGATCTGGACAGGTGTTATACATCATCTCCTCATTTCCCATTGCACAATGAATAATCCCGCTTCAGCCGAGCGGCATTACGTGTGGACGAGGTAATGCATTAATGCATTACGCGCGGACGAAGTTATGGGATAAATGTATCCGTAGGTGTGCCTAGAAGTATGAAATGGTCCCTGAGTGCCGCAGCAGTATTAGAGTGTGCTGGAAGGACGGAACACTGCCGAACCATCCTGATATATATATAGGAAAATAGGTGAGAAGGCAGTTCCAACTTGAACGGGCCATATGATACGCGTAGGAAGAATACACAAAGTACAAGATCGCGCATGCTTTGCTGAAAACAAGGGTTTGTCCTCATCGTTTTCTTTTTCATGTTTCATTGTCAGAAAGGGCTGCGAATATCATCAATTATATTGCACCGACTGAGGTACTCATCGTAAGAATAGTGCGGACGCACCCCCTCGCTCGATTGATCGATCGATCGATCGATCGCTCGCTTGCTCGCTCGCTCGCTCACTCACTCACTCACTCCCTCCCTCCCTCCCTCCCTCCCTCCCTCCCTCCCTCCCTCCCTCCCTCCCTCCCTCCCTCCCTCCCTCCCTCCCTCCCTTTCTCACTCACTCACTCACTCACCACTCACTCACTCACTCACTCACTCACTCACTCACTCACTCACTCACTCACTCACTCACACTGGCTGCTGAGAGCTCTAAAGCGGTAGCTTTTCTAAATTCTCTTACGTGGCATTCACATCAGCGAGTGAGAGAAGTACATGACTGGCAACCGCGCAGCTACTCACGGTGACTGATGTTCACACGGGAGACCACTACATGCATTTCGTCCAGCCTGTGATCGATTCTGCTTACGTCTGTGTCGTTGCCAGCACCGTGCTATATAACCGTTTAGGTATTCCGACGTCAGGATCTTGTGCCGCTGATTGGTTTAGCAGCATTGTGACTCCAGCGCAGAAGCTGAGGACCTGTCAGTGCCCGATGTTACTTAAGCGTTAGCTGTTCGACCAACGTGGTCGTTTGCAACCAACTTGGTCGTGCGACTCCTGGCGGTCAACGGTGTGAATGCGGCCTTAAGCATTTACACGCTAAATATTTCCGTCACGCAGTTTCGTATCCCTATACTGCCAACCACAACAAGCATATATCTGGAAGCTTGTAAGCAGCAGCACTTTTGCAGATGGAGTGATATGAGAAGTGCTTCCTGAATCAGCGATGTACAAGGCGCACTGCGATGAGGTATATAATATAGTACGTTAGAATTTTCACGTGCGTGGTCTGTTTGCAAAGTCGTTGCAAACGTCCCGTGCGTGACGTTTGTTCAACGTTAATCAATGAAACTGGATGGCCGGGACAGCTTCAGAGTTCACTATAAAGTGAGCCATTGTGTCGCCTAGTATCTAGCTGCATTGTGCATTTCTATGTTTCGCACTAATGAGTGAAGAAATTTCTAGATGTTTTCATTATTCGGTGGAGGCTGCCGTTCCCTGAAATTTAAGGAATGCCAAAAATTATATTCCCATTCCTTAATTATCTGAGGAATTATATTGAAACCTCATTGCACTTGTCGGACTTTTTTGAAAAAAAAGAAAGTTAATTCTTGTGACTATGTCAATTTGTCTACTCAATACGCATAGCTTTCTAAGTAAATATTAATTGAGGCGGACATGTTGAGAAAGTGTAGCATTCCGAAAGAAAATTTTAGGTTACATGATTTCAAAAGTCGATATATATTCACATCAATTAAAAGAAGCAAATACAGGAAACCGGAAAACATTACGGACCACGCGGGCGAGCGTCGAATTGCCTGTACGCGCCGCCTGACGATTTGCCATCTACCGTCTACCACAGACTGCGCCGACAACGGCTAGTCTTGTTCTTCACTGGTATATATCAATTTTCAACTGACGCACAGTGCGCTCTTAGCTAGTTTTTTTTTTATTGCGATAGCAATTATATGGACAGTCTCGACGAGTTTTTGCTGTCGCCGTTGCCGTCGCCGTCAATCCGTGTATAAAGTCCAAATTGATAAGATCCCCCAGCGTACGTTGTATCCGCGGTTAATAGCGCGCGAGCGGGGCCGACGAACGCGGCTAAAGAGGAGATCAAACAAGCCGGCCCATCTCCGTCGATCCGAGAGGCATGTGGTAAGATCCCCCCGCCTGTAAAAGCGGCCGTCGAATGCTCAAGCAGAGAGGAAACGGCCCGCCCCTCTTTCGCGAGCGTGAAAACACGCAAGGGGGGGGTCTCTATCGACCTTTGATTTTACGAGCGCGGTCGTCGCTGGTGCGCGCGTTATTTCGCTATCTCGGCAGCCGACAGTGCGCGGCTGACATACCCTTCTACGTGCTGCGCTCTCATCATGAAGAGATTATGCAAAAAGCTTCCCTGGAGCGGCCGTATTCTCTTAAACCAGCGTTTTGTAGAGTTCCGTGAAATCGGATCCAAAAGAGTTAGCTGCCAGCCTCACTTCGTATATCATTACAATTTTTGTGGTCGCATTCCTTGCTCCACACTTGCGGTGAAACTGACTTTTATTTACGCAAAGCGCTCATCTGCGGTAGGAGCGTCACACATGTTCTTTGATGGCAGAATCAACGCTACCACAGCGTCCTTGGAGCAGTGCGCAGTTGTGTAGATAGCAAGAAAGATTGCGACTCATAACACCTACACACTAAACAAATTCTCACCCATAAGGGTGTAAATGAGCTTGTCGCCAGACGAACACCCTTTGCACCCTATTGGGTGTTCGAAAGAGGGTGCTAAGGGTGCTTATGCTGTGCACCCTTACAAAAGGGTGCACAGCATAATATTTTAAAGGGTGTAATGGTTGAACCCTTTATAAAGGGTAGTACGTGTAATAACACCCTTTAAAATGGGTGCTGGAAGGGTGCTCCACATCGATGTACCAATGGAGGAAAAACCTAGGATGGATGCTAGAGATGGCCACAAATGTAGAAGGCCCTATACTCTGTAGACAGTGCCGTGTGACAGGCCACATACACTCTTAGAAAAATGGAGTGACCCACGCTACATTTAGGGAGAAACGGCGATGTCCCCAATGTTCTTCTTTAAATCGTGTAACGTCTGTCCCTTTTGACACACAGAAACGTTCCTCCCCCCGTCAAAACCAAGATGGCTCACACCAGGCTAGCGTAGCGAGCAATACGCATGTGCACCGATTTAGCGAGTACAGCTTTATGCCTTAAGCGACGCACGTTGATACTACAGAATGGCGTCTTGGCGGATAGTTGACAGTCGGGCCCATTCATGGATTGCGCAAGGACACCAGAAGGCTGATGCAGCGCATTTACATACACATTTATTAGTAAGTACACGTTTGCTGGTCTGCGGGACACATAGTACACACGCATTCAATGAATTGAATACACAATTTATTCATTTGCACACAATATAGCCCATACTATGATCAAATTACAACCACCGCGTACGCACAGATGTGTTTACACATACCCCAATACGAAGTGCAGACGCTTATATAGTCGCTGAATTGCGACCGACGTGGTGGTACAAGTATCACGTAATTTTTGGTTAACTCTTTTACATTCTATGGCTGCATCACAAGATACGCAGACGTAATTATACCGTAGCTATCACTTAGCCAAGATCAGCAGTTACTCGAAAGCTACATAATAATGAACCTGATAATTACAGGGTTCATTAAGTTCCCGTGAAAACGACCACCAACCATGCATACCATTCCGACGACATTTTGAAGGTTGCGCCATCTCTCGACAGTGGCCACAGATAAAATTTCTCTCTCTGATTTTTTTTAGTTTTTATTGGTACTCTGGGAGGGCGCAGCATGCAGATCAGATTCTGTCGCCTTCGTCGCATTGACTTCGTTGAGTGGTTTGGTGTTAACATTCTATTTACGCGTTTACCACAAGTATGACGATGAGCCATGGATTCATTCAACTGCTAGCCCTTCAATGACAATGCTTCTGGCGCGCTAACGGCCGTCTTAGTTGTGTATGCGTACGTTACAACGTGGGTCATGCGAGAGAAACAAGAAAAGATGGCCTCGCACCAGACGGTGTTCTTTCGTGAGCGATGTCAGTGGCTCTTGGCATCGCGGCAGCTCGATTGCATGAGTATAACAAGGCGCAAACGAGGCTGATAGCTCTATATGTGAACGTCAAAATCCTGTTGTAGCTCCACAAGCTACGTATGAAGCCAATGGCTAGTCAGCTTGTAGCGCAACGCCTGATCAGCGCCGGCCGTGAGCCGAAGAGGCCGAGACCGCACGAGTGCCAGAACCAATGTAGAACTTCGGTTTGGCCGTGTTCGGCTGCAACTCAGATATACACTACTTTGGTAGGGCTTCTAATGTGGCCATGGTTAAATGCACAGTAAGCAGAATTCTCATTACATTCCCATTTTTCTTTAATTCTACATCCCGTGTGATAGCCGTCAGTTAAAAATATAAAAAAATAATTGAAAAATGTTAAAGAAGCACAGAGGGAGAAAAATGGAAAGGAGGCAGACATTATAATGTTTTCCTGTATTCAGACAAAGCCACGTTATGCTTCTCACATATGCATAATTATCCTGTGTTTGCTTAAATATTAGAAGGATCCGCGCGTTTCGGACGTTATCAATATTGCATTGCTCCAAGCTACAATGTTTCCGATAATATCGTCAGAATTGCCTATACTGTGCGAACATGCGAGAACTGAAAATGCCCAAGATTTTGTAAATAATTTTAGTGGACTCCAGCCTTTCTATTGTCGTTACTTGGTCGGCTACGAGCTGTTAATAATGAAAATGATTTTGCGCTCCCGTGTGATTACCGCACGTGCAGCCCAGATAATTCATTAATTGTGTCCTACGCATTCCCACTCGCTTATAAAATAGGAATATTGTCAGTGTGCTGATAATGAATTAAGTTTATCTCGTAAGGAAGCTAAGAAAGTGACTGTGTATATATTTTTTCTTCGTCGACGTGAATACGAGGTACTCCAACAAGATGGCGCTAATGTTGTGGGCTACTACTGTGCGTTTTTCACTATCGCTATTACTTCGCAATTCATAACTGCAAAGCTTGTTTCAAAGAGCATAGAAATGAGATAAATTATTCTGTTAGGTTTGTGCATATACAAGTTTTCGACAGAAAGAAACAAAAAAAAAATACGCTTATCTGATGCTTGTCTTTCAGTAGAAAACGTATAGCTTAAATGACTTTTTTCTTTGTTATTAGAAGCAGTCACGCAAGTACCTTGAGAATACAAAGAATTTAGATTGAGCTGCGTCGTTGGAAGCACTATTTAGAACAAGCCTCTACGATTATAATGCAGGATACTTTCGATTTTCATTTCGAACTCATTGTTAGTATAATAGATGGGCTCGAACTCATTATTAGAGTATTCTAGCGAATATTCATAGAGTTGATGGGCCTTTGTTCTACGTTGGCATCAAAATTGGTGGACTTGCTACGCTGCAAACAACAGCAACACGAACGCTTGATGATGGAGGTATGATAGTGTCGCCACAAACGGACTAGTCCATCTCTTTATCTGCAGGTTTTTCCACGAGTCCTGACAATACGCGACCACTCAAGAATATCGTCCTTCTGCGGCAGTCGACAGAGACACCGCACTGCCACAAAAACTCCGTACCTAAAATAACATCATATCTCGACAGTTATGTTCCGTGCAGGGAATTTTCCCTTTTTTCAGGGAATTTTCGACAGTCATTTTGGACGAAAGGGAAATAGGGAATCTTCGCGATATTGCAGGGAATTTTGAGGGGCGGCGAAATTTTTTTATATAATGATCAAAAGACTGTGGACATGAGGCTTGCGCATGTCGCAATCGTTTCTGGCGCATGTAGCGCTCCAAACCACAGCCTGTAAGGTTCGTTTTTAAAGACCATAGTCTTTCTTGGGATAATTCAACGCAGAAACATTGATGACATTGATTTGACTGACTGCTGGTTTGTGTGGCCAGCGATTCAGCTGCCCGGCGAAAGTTTAAGCCCTTGCTCAAAGCCCGCCCATCTTGATCTGGTGAATCTGTTCATACTTATGAACATTGTCTATCAAAAAAGCAAATATTATGCATATTTGAGGCGCAGTATCAATAGGTTTTTTCAGTTCGAGGTATACAAAAGTTCTGCGGTCAATTGAAAGGTCTCCCAGTCAATATATTCTAGGCACTTCACACATATTTATTTTTTTTCTTTACGGTAGTTTGCAGAATCGTTCCTAATCAAGTCAATAAAATGTTAATTATCACCACAAAAGCTTGTTTTATTTCACAATATTTAGTCACCATTATTGAAAAGTTTAGGTGCTTTTTGTATAAAATGTGGTGCATATAGATACATAGCGTCTGCTAGGCACATTAATGTTTTAGTGGACTACATGCCTGCCCCTTTTTCGTATTTCATGTTTTAAATAAAAATTCCTTACCGTAGAACAGCTAAATGCACAGTAAGCAGAATTGGCATTACATTCCCATTTTTCTTTAATTCTACATCCCGTGTGAAAGCCGTCAGTTAAAAATATAAAAAAATAATTGAAAAATGTTAAAGGCTCCACGAAGTGCATCATGATGCACTTCGTGGAGATGCACGGATTTTTTTATCTTTTAAATGCGAAAAAAGTTTATATATATATATATATATATATATATATATATATATATATACATATATACATATATATATATATATATATATATATATAGCTCAGTGGTAGAGCATCGGACGCGTCATTCGAAAGTCGCAGATTCGGTCCCTGCCGGTGGCAAGTGATCTTTTCGTCCACTTTCTCTTCTTCACATTTACATTACAATTAGTTCTAATAGCTTCCCCTTGGCATCTATGTCTGTTAGTTCTCATTAATACTGTGTTTAACAAAGCAAACGAGCCCTTAAGTTTATAATTATTTACTTTATATATATATATATATATATATATATATATACAGGGTGTCCCAGCTATCACGCAGCGCGATTTTAAAAAAGAGGAACGGCGTTGCGCGAAGCAGACCTAGTGCATATTGTTCCCAATATACTGTAGTAGCCGCTACAAATTTTTTTCGTTAATGAGAATTAATTAATTAGTCATAATTAAAATTGTAACTCCAAAAATACTCACCTAATTATCAAAGTGTCAATGAGGCAAATGTGGGCATGTTGAAATGACATCTATCTGTGCTACTTTCAACAACGTACTAATTGCGTGCTAATTTTTCCCTTTCGGATTCGATTGTTGCTTCGTGCATGGCCTCCGTCGAAATCGCACCGAGCCGGACGAGTCACCTAATTTGAGAGTTTGGTTGTTTTTTTTTACCGCTAATGCGCACTTTAAAGTGAGTTTAGATTGGAAAGTGTTTTGAAATGCCAAAACACGCGCACTTTTTGTTCTGGCATTTGTGGAACGGAAAGGCCAGTGCCCTCGTAAATGATTTACCAAAATGGGCTCCAAATTAATGTACGAGAATGAACGCGATTAAAATACCGCAAAAAAAACTTCTTATGGTACGTGCGCAGAATTAAGCTTCCAAAAGTTTCCGCACAGCGAATATTTTTTGAAAATTAGCGCAGCTTGTATAAAGTCACGCAAGGCTGTGTGACAGCACAGCTGGTGGGCACATGGCTGCTCATGGCTTGGCTAGACTTTTAAGCTCTTCTCTCTTTTTCCACCACTTGTTGTACTACACCATGAATGGTTATGCATGCTCTCACCAAAAACATTTTATCACCAAGAAATTCACTTTTCTGTTTATTTATTTCTCTTCCTCTCTCTTTCTACTTGTCCTCGCGCCTGCCAGAGTAAATGCATCCCACGCCGGTGAATCCGGTGCATGTGTTCTGGGAGCGAACCAGAAGATGACAATGAAGACAGCACGTGCCTGTTCATGATGATGATAACTTTCTCTCTACGAAACACGGCCAACCTCGGGCATAACAGCTCTCCTGTAATATGCGAAGCACTTCTTCGCGAACAAAAGCAAATTTCAGCTTGTCTATCTATATAGCTACAGCCGCCTGCGTGTGGGTCCTCTCGTGGCCGTCTCCGTAACTTGGTATAGAGAAAAATTGCCATAGGAGGGTATTAAGGTATGACGAACATGGATGTGTGGTCGTGACATAATTAAAGCGAAAATCCTGTCGTCTACCTCATGAAACCCTTTCCTACAGCCACATGGGGCACATACCCGTATTGGACGGATCACGGAATGCGGGTATGGGCCACCGGTGATTCAAAGTTTATGTATGCCCAGGAACGGTTGGAACAGATATCGTTAATTTAAACGTAAAAGCGCTAAGAAAATGCGTTATTAACCGTAATGACTAGACTAAGGTAAAGAATAAAAATCAGAATCTCAGCAGGAATCAAGCCGAGCCATTCTGCTTAACAGTCAAGTATTCTACCCCAGAGCCACTCCCAGTGTTGAAAAAGCTTTGGAAAAAGGTCCTGTCCAGAAGTAATATCGGCGCAACGTCAATTGTGGTTATAATAATATCCGGGGTCTCACGTCTTAAAGCCAAGATATGAGTATGATAGACGCCGTGGTAGAGGGCTCCGGGAATTTCGACCACCTGCTGTTATTTGATGTGCGCTGGCATGGCACAGTACATAGGCTTCTACCATTTCAAAAATCACGTCGATCTTCATCGTAACACTTGACCCAAAGCCTAAAAACTGGGCCGGGGGGCGAAGCATGTGCGGAAGGATGTTTCAGCTCCACTAACGTGGATCTTGGAGAGGGGCGAAGGATGCAGGGTGCGCCCGTATTTCCCACGGCAAAATCGCTGTTAATGGGCCATGAGAGAAAAAACCAGAAGCAGAAGAAGTCGAATAATAATAATAATAATAATAATAATAATAATAATAATAATAATAATAATAATAATAATAATAATAATAATAATAATAATAATAATACGAAGAACAAGAAAACGGAGAAGAAGGAGGGCCTCACCTAGGTAATTTTTTACATTGTTTTGAGAAAGATTTCTTTCATGAGGCACTTGCTGTGCCAAGCCTGAAACCGGGCATTTAGAGAAGGTTGTTTCAGCTCCAATAGCGCCATCGTAAACAGCGTAAAAAATTGGGGGGACCCTTAAGCTTCGCCTTTAAGAGTTGAACGCGATAGCGGTATCCTGTCCCGAGTGCCTACTTCAACCACTTAGTGCATACTTGCTATGCACCCACTACGTGGTGTTAAGGGAATGCGCGCAGTAAGGTGTGTGCTATTTGTAATGGGTGGCCGGCTTTAAACTACGAAATCATTATGATAGTCACATATTCTGACTCCCGATGGCAATGTACGCTTGTACCACGCAATATTCCTGGGATATTACATGTTATATTGCGACGCCTATATAAAGGCCGCTTGCGTTGGCGAAGCATGGAAGTTATGTTCACTGCGTTTCCAAGCAGAGGCGTGGCTGTGTGGTAAAACACCTGCTTGCCACGCAGACGGCCCGTGTTCGATCCTCACTCAGACCCGGAAATTTTTATTATTTATTTGATTTGCATCTTTATCGATTTTTCACTCACGGACAAGATGATGATTTTTCGCTCACAACCAACGACGCCGACGCCGACGCCGGAATTTCTGCGAAACGAGCTCTTTAACGCTTTCGCGTTAAAATGCAGCGAGCCCTAAGGTTCTTCTTATTAGTATTCTTCTTCCCTACATGCCCTGTTTCAGATCCCAAAGGCATGTAGGGAAGGGTGCTTCAGCTCCGCTAACGTAGGTGGCCATTTGTTGGGCTAACTGTTGCCATATTCATCTTTTGTGGACCGGTGGCGAGTAGAGCACCATCACTTTGTAGATGTGTTTCAAAAAGTGGTGTTTCAAATAGATTGCTTTACCATTGAGATCCAGGTGTGTCTCTGGGTTTAGATAAGAAACTTCAGCGCCTTGGTAAATGTATTCGGGGATCCTCACACGGCGGCTAAGCCAAATCTAATCTTTCAAGAAGTAGCAACGAACCATAAACTCATAATATGCATAGTATTCACTGGTGGCGAGTAGTGGGATATCACAATTTTCATGGCGCATACCCGTTTATGACGGAGCGTGACGGCAACATGACACGCCGACAAGCCTATACTCAAGGTGCTTCGACCTTTAAAAAAATGAAATTTGCATTGCCGCGCAAAGCTACAGCAAAATCGAAGCTGGTTGACCTGAAGGCACACCAGCGTCTGTATCTGCTATGCTTGGCAGTACAGCGGCATGCATGGCTACGATAGCGCCATACTAGCTGCGGCGGTCGTTTTGGCGATGGTCGGCCCATGCGCGACCTAAACCGGCGTTACACAGCTGTGGCTTTTGCTATGGCGGCGGCTCGGCGGCGGCTTGGCTACTTTTATAGCACAGGTGGAGCGCAGCTTTGGCGGTTACTATGGCAATGGCGCAGCAGGGCTTTTTTTCTTCCCACACTCACTCACTCGCTCCCTCCCTCACTCTAATCACTCACTCACTCACTCATTCACACACATAGGCGTGCATTATTATCGCGTGCACGTGATGCTAAAAAGAACTGGCGACACGGCCCAAGCTACGTCCAAAGGAGAAACTGACCAAACTAGTGCCTAGTCGGCCTTCGCGAGAAATGACCGCACTAAGCATACGCGATACCCCGGGTGCAAGGATACGAGGTAAACAACCACCTAAAACAAAGCGACCGTTCCTGCTTCGCGGGCGCTTAGATGTTTGTGCTGCCCTGCGGGCAGCGTGCCGTGATAGCCAGAGAAAGAGAGCTGATGCATCCAAGGCAAGCGCAAACAAGAAGCCAAACGCGCTGATCGAAGCCGGTCGATCGGAACGCTGCACCACCCTGCTACCGCTACACAAATCAGCCATCCGATCCGGGACAGCGCGCATGGCACCCGCTGGACACTAAAACGAACAAACAAGAGGATGGTCACGTGCAAGAATCGCCGACGCCATCCATCTGTTTCTCGCCTCTCCTTTCAACCCTTTCTGTCGGTCGCTGGTCTTGCGTCTGTGTTCTTTCGTCTCTTGTCTCACTCCATGCGAAAGAAACTTCAGGCCGTGTGGCTTGGCTGACGGATGAAGCGTGCCTGGTCGCTTTACTGCTCCGATTGTCAGTAGAACCCCTTTCACCGACCGCATGGTAGGTAGTGCAACACTTTATCCAATGCATGCGAGAACAAAGAGTTACACCAATCGAGATTTCTACCTAAAGTGATTATATAAGCCCAAGGAACTGTAAAGAAAACGCCAGGCCTGCGCGGAACACAGGCTGGCGTTTTCTAAAACACGTTACAAAGAGCGCCATTCTAAAACACGTTACAAAATTTCTTGGGGCTACTAATACAAGTACGCTTACAAGGTACCCGCTACTCCATTAAGTGATTCGGGTGGGTGATGACGATGATGAATTATGGCTGAGTCCTTTGTAATGGATTGGAAGCATTCAACGACCCCCTCGTATTGCAATTCATATTGTGTGACGGCTGGTTACCCAATACACATTCTGTGACGCCTGGTTGTTATTTTACCATTCTACCATGTTATATTGCGTATGTTAATGCGGTTCCTCCCCGATATAACGCTTTTTTAGGGTTTTTGTGCGCAGGAGTTTCGAGCACCGGCATGGCTCAGTGGAATACAACCAGTCTAAGAACATGCTTTTCCAGATTGCAGGGATGCGGTATTTTACTGGGACGTGCTCCGGCGCACTCTAAAGAAAGAATTACCTCTGCATCCTTATGGCATAAGGTTCGTCCCAATAGAAAGCCCATATGACATGATAATGATTCTGGGTCTCCATGGATTATGGAAAACGAGGATACAGGTACGCCATGCAGATGTGCGTGTGAAATACTCGAGAGACAATTTCATTTAAAGTGTTGTTCAACTTAGGGAGATGTTCAGAGCTCAGCCTGATCCACCAGACTGGGTCAATTTACTTGACGTGCTCAACGATATGAAAAAGTTCTAGACTAGGGAGCTTTGCATCAATGTGTTACTAATATGTTTTGTGCATCTTGATCCTACTGTACCTTTTGCAACCCTTTCTTTCAGCGGTTCTTCGAAACCGTCTGTTTTACCACCTTCCTTTTATTTATCTCACAATAAGTGTTGCTAAGGAGTCGATGCTGTGGTGATTCTTGAAAGAAATTGTTGATACTGTCAATTTTTTTTAAAAGCCAAATTTTGTTTAGATTATTTGTACAACATTGACAGAAAAACTCTAACCGCCGCACTTGTGAACAGCCTTTTCCCTGAACCTGTTTATCGACGGGCATATTCGCTTTTGTCTGGTCATGATGAATTCTTCCGTATACGTAGAATGTGTAAATCGCCTGCAGCGAAAACATTTCTCTTTAAACTACACACCTGTATTGTAGATTCTGCAACCAACCTGAGACGATAGAACATTGTTTCATTCGTTGTCGTGATGCATTTTATTTTTGGGACATTCTAAAAAGAACGATCAGAAAAGACCTTCCTATCCCTGCTCATGGTATTAGGTTCCTCCCTTTCAAAAAGAGCTCCACCAATAATACTCCATATGATCTGTTTATGTTATTAGGATTTTATTCGCTATGGAAAAGTCGCATGAGTGACCGACGTGCCGAGCCACCACGGTCGACGAGGCCTGTCTTCAGAGAAGAAGCTGCTCAAGTGCGCAGTGTTCTTGAGACTTTCGACCCCGTTCCGGAGTGGCTTGCCCTTCTGGACGCTTGTGTGTGTTTGCCTGAATTTTGAGATGACTTTTGTAATACCTCCTACTGTTTGGAACAACGTGGTTGTTGTGTATGTTAAGATAATTATAATGTGATGAATTATGTTGTGCGCAGTTCCCAATAATTACCGGTGTTGATTCCATACATTAAAGAAAAAAAAACGGCATGGCTCAGTGGTAGAATACAGTGAAACCTCGGTGATACGAACACAGCTCATACGAATTTCGGGGCGATACGAATTTTCTCTTGGTCCCAGCCAAGGCCCATTGGCCTGCAATGTAATGGAGTACGGTTGTTGCGAACCGATTTTCACCTGGCGACGTTTGATACGAACGTGCGCTACCGCCCAGGTACGAAGAGGTGCTGTCAGCGCTGTCGCGGAAGACGTGCCGAGCACGCGAGAGCGCGGGAACGCAAGCGCGGGCATGCGCGCAGCACCACAAAACCGTCAGAATCATGGTGTAACAGAAATACTTTTCTCACAGTCAAAATAAACCTTCAGAGACGCGTTACGGCGTCCGAGATTGTGTGAGCGAATATTTGAGGCTCTAATGCGCCTCCGTGTGAGTTCGGTTTCATATTACAGAGGGCTCTGGTGCCATGCTTTCTTTTAAATGCGAATGCATTTCATAGTCGGGCTATGTCAGGCATCCGGCGTTGGCGTTGTGCGGCGTTGTCCGCGGAGGAGGAGGAGGATAGGTTGAGGAGGTGTGCGCGCCGGCAGGTGTTAGATATGAAGCATCTTATGGTGAAGGCGTGACCACCCTTACTGCGCATGCGCAAACCCTTCAAAAAAAATAAAAAAAACCTCCTCTCTCCCTCTCTCTCCACTAGGAATCCCTCCCCGCGGCAACCACACCCTCACTGCGCATGCGCCTCCCCTCCTCTCTGCCCTGCTACGCTCCCCCCCTCTTTCCTCTAGGCATCCCTGCCCACGCCATCCACACTCCCACTGCGCATGCGCGTCCCACCTCTCTCTCCTCTCCTACGCTCCCCCCTCTCTTCTCTAGGCATCTCTGCCCGCAGCGTCTACACTCCCACTGCGCATGCGCGCCCCCCCTCTCTCTCTCCTCTCCTACGCTCCCCCCCCCTCTCCCTCTCTCGCCTTGCGACGCCGACACAGGCAGCGTCTGCTAGCGAGTTTCTTGGTTGAAAAAACCGAATGCTCGCGCTGCACAACCGTTCACTGGCCACCCCTTATATATGGCAATGGATCCTGACCTCCAAGGTGGTGCCGGTGGGAGATTTCTTCTGTGCGTTGTTAAACAATAAAAATTCGCAGCGTGCGCGTTAACTAAAAGCGGACTGCGAGTCTCTGTGTCCAGTCGGAGTCTTCGGTCTTTCATTGCACATTAGCAGCGATTGGCATGTTCCAGTAAGAAACACCGCTCCATCGCTGCGTTCTTTACGCATCCCCAGTTTTAAATGCGAATGCATTTCTAGTCGGGCTATGTCAGGCATCCGGCGTTCGAGTTGTCCGCGGTGGCCTCGGCAGGTGTTATAGTGAGTGGAGAGGAGGAGCGCGCTCTGGTGCGTGAGGGCGCTCGCATCGCGGGAACTCGGCGGAGCTATATATGAAAAAAAAAATTTTAAACATAAAAAAAAAGAAAAAAAAGAAAAATAAGGAAAAAATTAAAAAAAATATATAAAAAAAGAAGAAAAAAAAAACCAGAAAAAAAAGCAAAAAAAAAAAAAACAGGCGCTGCGCCGTGCTCCCGACCAGGCTGCAGAAATTAGGCGCCTTTTCCTTCGAACCACTACCACCATATATAAACGGAGTGAAGCGCGCGCAAATGCATTCGCATTTCCTCACGATTCCCTTCGGGGAGGTGGGGGGCATTTTTTTTCTAACGCGTCGATGCGGGCTGCTGTCGTTGTATTGTGTTTACACGTGCCTGCTTCGTGCATCAGACATCCTATGAAAGGTGGACGAGGATCGAAAGAAGGCGAGGATGGTCTTGGCGAAGGAGTCAGGCCTCACGACATCAACATGCGCGACTGTTGAGGACACACTTGTGCGGGCACGGCCGTAAATCTCCCAAAAAACATCCCCAACACCTGCACAATACCAAAATCATAACATAGGACCATGGTTCTCAAATTTTATGGCCTTGATCTCTAGCGTCAAAGCACTTCTTTTTGTTACTTTTGCCGCAGTACTCCGATGTCATGCGAAAAAGCATACTAAAATTTGGAAGGGGCTACTGCTGTCGCGGGTCGCAACGCACCTGGTTCATTAATTAAACACGCGTGTACAGGCCGTATATTTACGAGTGCTGGTATGATAGCTGACATTAAAAACTTAACTCACAAGCATGCAGAGTTCTTCCTGACGTTTCTGGGGCCCTGAAAACAATAAAAGACGCCAGCTTTCTATTGTCGCATCCTAATTTTACATGCTTTCTGGTGACACGAATTTCGGATAATACGAATATTTTCGGTGGTCCCGTGAGATTCGCATCACCGACGTTTCACTGTACTTGGCTGGCACGGAGTAGGCCCAGGTTCGTACGCCGTTCCACCCCGGGTATTTTTTTTGTTAGTTATTTTTTTTTTCGTGCGATAGCGGTTACGGACACCGGTGGCGGCGGCGGACTTCTACGGCACTCTTGTTGTGATCTCGTAACAGCTTTCGCTGTAAAACAATGTGCGCAAAATGGTGTTCAATCGATTTCAGTGCAGGGGTTGTGTTGTGCTGCGAATTGTTCTAAATATTTTCGTATTATATTGAAAAAAAAGTAGCTACCCGGCACGGTGCTTTATGGTGCTCGACTGCTGAAGCGGGGCTCGCGCGATCTAATCCCGGCTGCGGCGACCGCATTTTGAATGGAGGCGCAATCCTTGATGCCCGTGTACTTAGAATTAGGTGCACGTAAATGACAATAGGTGGTCGAACTTTCCTGAGCCCGAAAGTACGGCGTTCTTCGCAATCATATCGTGGTTTTGTGACGTCAGACAGCAATATTTATTACTGAGTATTCTTGATAGAGTAGCTCAGAACACACTAGCCCATAGTTTCAAAATCTACTTCAAACATTTAAGAATGTTGAAACAACTTTGCAACGTATCCCGATACACTTTACCGTAATATTGTATTAAAGCTCCCTCGCTTTTTTCTTCAGCCGCGTACTTTACAAAAGGCAGTACATTCTTCCTGCGAACAGATTCAGAAAAACAAAAACAAGATCACTAAAATCCAACCGCTGACACTTCTACTTGATTTGATATTTTTTATTTTATTTCATGTTATTGATTCATCACAACATATGTGATCAGAGGCGAAGCGAAAAAACCATTTTAAAAAGTCACAGTTTCACCGCAAGGGCGAAACAATAAATGCAATAGCAACAAATTCTAATATTATTCGAAGTGAGGCTGGCAGCTAACTTTTGGATCCGATCTCACGCAACTCTACAAAATGCTGCTTTAAGAGCATACGGCCGCTCCAGGGACACTGTTCGTACAATCTCCTCGCGTTGAGAGCGGAGCACGGAGGAGGTAGGCGCCCGCTGTCGGCTGCTGAGATCGCGAGATAAAGCGTGCGCCAGCGACGACCGCGCTCGTAAAACCAAAGGTCGCAGTGGCTGCATGAGGGGAACCCCCCCCCCTCGCGTCTTTCCGAGCTTGTGAAAGACGCGCGGGGCGTTTCCTCTCTTAAAATTCTTGAGCATTCCCCAGCTGGTCGAACAGGCGGGGGGGATCTTATCGCATACGCCTCGGAGTAACGGAGATGGGCTGGCTCGTTTGATGTCCGCTTCAGCCGCGTTTGTCGCCCCCGCTCCCGCGCTGTTACCCTCGGGTAGAACGTGCGATGCGCTGGGGGGATCTATCAATTTGGACTTCATACGCGAAATGACGGCGGCGGCGGCGGCGCCGGCGACGGTGACGGCAAAACTCGTCGAGACTGTCCATACAACTGCTATCGCAATAAAATTGCTTGAATGAGTACTTCACCCCCCTTACAGGCAAAGACCGCAGCTGAGGTACAAGCATGTTCTTAACACTGTCAGCACATAGACTGTGTAATAAATCATTTTAGGCAAAACGTGAATTTGAACGAACCACCAAAATATACGCGCATTGTTTGTTACCCTATACAGAACCTCCTGCATTTGTATAGATGCTGTTCACATCAGCATGATGAACCAACACAACACTCCTATCACTACTCTGGTATTGCATTAGTAATATTTCAAGTGTATAAGTATATAGAGACAAACAATTTTAGACAAAGAGCTTCTTGTAAGAAGAAACCATACATGTCAGACAAATTTACATCGCGAATATCAATTTTTTGTCGTCGTAATGATTTAATAAACGCGGAAGTTTATTACAAGCCATGTGGCGACCGTGAGCAGTTTGACAATGCGGAACATTCCATGTCTCGGTTGCTCGTATATTATATGATGCTTCTTTCGGATGCAACTTTACTAATCCCATGAAATGAGATTCCTGGTGCTCGCAATCTATTCGATATTCACGGAGTCACAGTTGGTACATTTGCAATTATTCTCGAAAATCTTGTTTGCAAAGCTAATAGCCGCAAGAGGTTCGATTCTGTAGTAGCCCCCCAAACCAAATATCAGTACTTTAGATACGAAGCGAAAAGGGCATTATAAATCAACAATTTCACTTGTTTCGGGATCAGACAGTGGTTTCGTCTCACGATACCCGTTATCGCAATTTGCTTTTTTAATACTGCATTTACGTGCTCATCTCACTGCAGTGATTTTGAGAAATGCACACCAAGTACCTCAATAGAATTAACCAGCTCTCCCTGTGAGCCGCGATAAACAAGGTTGTCTTTTGCAGAAACCTGCCTGCCAATAAAAAAGAAAAACCACGTCCTTAATAATAGTAATAATATATGGGGTTTGACGTCCCAAAACCACGATACGATTATGAGGGACGCCGTAGTGGAGGGCTCCGGAAATTTTGACCATCTGGTGTTCTTTTACGTGCAGTGGAATCGCAGAGTACACGGGCTTCTACCATTTCGCCTCCATCGAAATGCGACCGCCACGGCCGGGATCGAACCCGCGTACTTCGGTTCAGCAGCCGAGCACCCTAGCCACTGATGCACCACGGCCTTCGTGACATGACTTGAATGAAAGACATGGCTTGAAATGAAAGTCCTAACCAAAAGCCACGGACCGCGTGACTTTGAGAATGCAAGACGTGAAGTACGCCCAGCCACCTCTTTTGATTCCTTATTGAGTTGTTCGAACAATAAAGAAACAATGAAGCAGTAAAAAATTGACCAGGTGCTCTGCATGTGCAGTACAGGTGATCTGGGAAGCTCGAAATTGAATGCCCGTGGTATTACCGAGGTCGTTCAGGCTCAATCTTCGCCATCAATTTTTTGCCGCTTCTGTGCTCCACCTCGTAGTTCCACAGAAGAAAGAATAAAAATGTTTGAAGTAAAATCCACAGATATGATTCCTTTTTATCACCAAAGTAAGAAAGAAAAACTCTGCTTGAATAATTGATAGACAGGGGTCGGTCCGCAAGCACTTCTTTTTTTAATTTGATTCGACGAGATCATAAAGTAAAAGGCATGGCAACAAAACCAGTTGAGGGTCACCACAGTTCAGGCGCGTAAGATAAAGTCAAGTTTGACAAAAAAAAAAGTAAAATGAATGATGGGTACGTCACAGAAAAGCCCAAAGTAGCAATTCCGAAAAGTTCTGCTTGACAGTAAAATTTTACCCCTTCCGCGGCGGTGAAGCTCCCGAAGAATGACTTATAGGAAGTGCATGAGCGCTGCGGGGTCAGAGTGAGAGAGAGTTTATACCTTGAGATATATATCTATATATATATATATATATATATATATATATATAAATACGTAGATTATGAAGAGTCTGGCTTCGGTTGCCGTAGAACAAAATAGGAAAAATATATATACGCTTCTAAAAAACTGTTTATTGGTGACGTTTCGATCGGAGACCGATCTTCATCTTCATGATGAAGATCGGTCTCCGATCGAAACGTCACCAATAAACACTTTTTTAGAAGCGTATATATATATATATATATATATTTATATATATATATATATATATATATATATATATATATATATATATATATATATATATATATATATATATATATATATATATATATATATATATATATATATATATATATATGTATATATATATATATATAGGAAAAATATATATACGCCTCTAAAAAACTGTTTATTGGTGACGTTTCGATCGGAGACCGATCTTCATCAAGACAAAATTTACCAGGCGCCGATGCGCTTTTATATCATCGCCGTGCCGAGAGAAAGAAAGGGGAGAAAAAAAATAGAGAGAGAGAAGAAGCGCATCGGCGCCTGGTAAATTTTGTCTTGATGAAGATCGGTCTCCGATCGAAACGTCACCAATAAAAAGTTTTTTAGAGGCGTATATATATTTTTCCTATTTTGTTCTACGGCAACCGAAGCCAGACTCTTCATAATCTACGTATATATATATATATATATATATATATATATATATATATATATATATATATATATATATATATATATATATATATATATATATATATTGTACATTGCAAATACAGGAAGCAGTATGTGCTACAAGAACCGTGCGCACCTCGTACCAAAAGTATTGAACAACTGCCTCCCCCCCCCAATCAACAATATATACAGAACGCAAGATGGACTGATTGCTGCACTGTACTTCCAATCTATATCGAAAACACACGTCGTCACATGTCACTCTTCTCCCCATTTGACGATTTCGTCGCTGTTTCCCCATCTATGATACGCATTCCTTCTTTAATGTTTCGAAACCAATCGGGCCTTTTTCGAGGGCCGACTGGTTTCGAGCGAGTTGCCGCCACTGCATTACCGGTACAGTATTGAAAACGCGACCCTGTTCTCGCCAGTGTCGGAATGAAAATGGTCGCGCGAATTGGGTCGGTGGTAATATGTGTTCTCCCGTTTACACAATGCAATGTTGCGCTCAAAATGGCGTGGTATCACGCTCCTCGTGGCCTTGGCTCACTTGTTCTATGGCTTAGCCATAGAAGCGAGCCAAGGCCACGAGCAGCGTGATAAACACAAACACACACACACACACACACACACACACACACACACACACACACACACACACACACACACACACACACACACACACACACACACACACACACACACACACACACACACACGCGCGCACCGATTCACGCACACAAACACGAGCGATTTGACCGTTCGTTCACTGAAGCGAAATAAATGCGCATCCACCTGAGGGCTTGATATTGGTGTTAAACAAGATTGGTCCTTGGAAGTAGCGGGACGAGACGCTGCGCCCTCGCTGGACAACAAAGAAAAAGCACTAGCACAAGAATCAACTGCAAAAATTTAGTGTCATTGTTGTTCTGCCCTCTCATGGGGCCTATGGGTTCATCCCCAGGAGACCGTAGTCAGGTTTGCCGTCAATTTTATAGTAATATGTTCTCGAAGATTCGCCATTGAATCGTACCACATTGTACAAGTGTATAAATCAGTGCAAAACTAAATAGATAAAGAACCTGTAATTGAAAGACAGGTCCGAAACCATACGAATTGATAATTCTCGAGCTTTCGCAGCCTTAAACTTTCTTTTCAAATTATATTGCCCTTGAAATATATTTATGGTTGAAGGTGATATAATATCACAAATGTACAACTTCAGGCACAAGAAGTTCTCGGCAGAAGGCGGCCTCCTGTAACTCCATATTCGGAACTTTTAGAGGATGGAGGAGGGAAGAAACCAAAAGGGTGAAGGCAGGGAAGTTAACCCGACACATGTCTGATAAGCTACATACCGTCACGTGGCCGTAACATTGACAAAGGCAGAGGTTGGCGTATCAAACACTGAACTTTTTATTTGGGCGAACCAGGCCCCGGAAAACGAAAATTTCAACTACAAGCATTACAAGCAACTCCATTACATAAAAATAAAACGAGAAGAGGTCTAGGCAGTACCCTACGCTCGGTGAATAGGAATTGCGAATAGAGAGATAGTAGATACTGCCGGTAAGGAAAAATAATGAAACCAGCAAAAAAGTGCGCTCACGCGTATGTGTCTTTTGCTCTCGCCATTCCTCGTCAGCGCACATGGCAGAAAAGGGGGTTTGAGTGCAACGGGCCTGTCTGAATGCCTTTGACTTATGCAGCTCCTATAGGGGAAGGGGTCTGGTGAGCAACGTTTCTAGGTTTTCATATTTGTTCATAAAATCACTTAAAGTGACATTGCAGTTACGTTCCTCACCTCGCGGCAGCTGGCATTTCTCAAAATTATCTTGAACGAAACCGTTCAAAATTTAATGACCGTACTTGTCCACGCGCCACTCGTTATGTTTCAGCCGAAAAAGGCACTAAAAATTTACACATTTTGTAATGAAGAAGAAAATCGAACATAATTACGCGGAAACTCAATTAAATCTGACAAAACAGGGTTAATAGGGTGCCCACAAATATCCATTCCATGGTGTTTTTTTTTTCGAGCATTTTGAGAAGACGTACACGAACGCAAAATTGCAACCCTTCATACGCAGGCCCAGGAATCCTATCACGCAAGACCTAATGCGGTCCTTAATTACGAGCGGCTTCCGTTAAACCGCGCGCTACATTTTTTAATTGTTTTGCGGTTTCCTTAAAAACATAAAAGCCACGAGGTTATGAAAGAAAAGCGCGTAAAGATTAAAGAAGCCAGACGGAGCGAAAGAGGCCAAGCAATTCGGAAGCGACTAGCGCCTTGCGGTCGTGCGTGATGTTGTTCTGTCCATTATATAAGGACGGCTGCGCCTAAAGCGATCTTCCGTCTTCGTCACGTTTCACCGTACGGCCTTCCATCCTAGCCTCGGCGGCGTGGAGCAGCCGTATTCTTGTACTTCCCCTCTCGTTCAACTGCTCTGCTTTGTTCACTGATCTCGGCGCATTTACTTCCTTTGCCGTCTGGCCTTCTGGCAACCTTTAAAGAGTTCTTTCCATCCCTCCCCAGAGGAAACGCCCGGTTCTCGCCCGCATTTGGTTAAACCACCTTTTTTTCCCAGAAGCTGCCGAGACAAGCTTTGAGCCGGAGCTGCCGGTAGCGGGCAGTACGTGAGACATTGGGCATAGGCGTTGCTGTGACCGCCTGCGTCCTCACCAATAGATGTTTGTTATTTTATCGCTTCCTGTGTCTCACGTGTATTTCGTAGCTTCGTTGTTGTTCCCGCGTTAAGCCTGCAAGATTCTCCAGGAAGGCTGCAATCGCCTTCCTGGGGAAGCGAAACATTGGAGCGTAAGCTAAAGTTGTAAATTGAATGATGGGTATGTGTCGCATTCAGATGTCAGTCTGGTGCATTCAAAGAAGGGCTTTGTGTAGGTTCTTTGTCGGTGAATTTACGTTCCGTTTGATTGTAATTTATTCTTTACACTGTAAAACACATCTATCACATGTGATACTAAATGAGCGCACCAGTCAGGCAAATATCCATGCATTTTCACTACTGACAGCATTTCCCTCTCTCCGCCTCGAGGACAGTTTGAGAAATAGATTTGGGAGAAGTAGCGCTGATGCCCTAGAACAGCGATAGGAGTCGCAGGTGTTGTACTTGTTCGCGTGGTCTCACTAATAAAACGAAGCGTTATAGCTCTTGTTTCCGGAGCATTGGTGTCCAGGCATGACCTGTTCTCTAAGTAGTAATATTGCTCGATTCTATGGACAGTGCAATAGTAAAGTGGCCATGACTACTAACCTTTCGGCAGCAGATTAGCCGATCTTCGAGGCGTCGTACCATGGCGTTTGTCCAGCGTAATAAGCTTACGCTAGCATTTCATTTCTAATAAACATGTGCAGTAGTGACGGCGACTTGTCAGAACGCTCAAGGATTTTCTCGCCGTTCCCCTTTTTTTTTTGCTCACGAACTTTTCAACCTCGTGTTCCGTCGTTGGTTCAGCTTTGTTCGTGCAGCTCCCTCTCTCCAGATGCATGTGTGTGCGCGTGTGTGCGCGTGCGTGTGTTTGTGTGTGTGTGTCTGTGTGCGTGTCTGCGTGTGCGTGTGTGTGTGTGTGTGTATTTGTGTGTGTGTATTTGTGTGTGTGTATTTGTGTGTGTGTGTGTGTGTGTGTGTGTGTGTGTGTGTGTGTGTGTGTGTGTGTATTTGTGTGTGCGTGTGTGTGTCCAGGAATTAGGGACATCGCCGAACAGCGCCTCTAGCGGTCGCCCTTCACATCAGCAGTTATTAGTATCGGATCAATATTTGTGATGAAAACATCGTGCAATAAGTCACCATCTAGAGAAATACGTAGCGATCATATGGCAAGCAACACTGGAAACGTTCTTTTTGTATATCAATGCATGTGCCACAAACGGCGCGCATTGCGGCACGCTGCGCAAGAAAGTCCTGGCTGCGCCGTCCAGCGGGAGAAAACAAAGACCCACGCTTTGTACTCTTTGAGGCAAACAAGCCAGCTGAGCAGCTGGGCGGGCTGGCTGGCAGAATGGTAGGCGCGGCATAAGTGTGTGCGAACGTGAAGGCCCAGTTCATGAAGGAAGCTTGCCGATAAGGCGAGGAAGAGTAGATCGAGTGAATTCGGCTATACGCTGTCCCTCAGTCGATTTTTTATACTTTTTCTTTCCTTCTCTACCGTTTTCGGGCATCATTCGCAGCCGCACCTCATCACGCGAGGGAAGAACGCGCCTCACACATACACGCACAGACACAAACACTTCATCCTGGTGCATTCTGGCTGGATAGAGCAGGGCTGATGGCATCGAAGAATCGTGCCGGCATCAAAGTGGAGACGACAGGAGAGGAAACGACCCGCGATGAGGCACTATGGAGTCTCGCGTGCGAGTAAGTCTAGCGCTTCTCCCTGTTATGAACGCTTCTTTTGCCATCCGTTTCCTTATTATCCCCTTTTTTTCTTCCTGTTACCGTTTTTTTGCTCTTGTTCGATACTTTCGCCGGTCGTCCATAGTTTGGGCCGATGGGCGTGTTTTACTGTTTTGTCTTCAGCCAGAAAATGCCGCTGCCAGATTTAACGCGCGTGCAGGTGGTAATTTTCTCTGTTCTTCTTGTAGTTCCCTTTATACACACACATACAGCTCGATACATCTCAACTGTGTCCATTCTTTCTTTTTTTTTCTGTTGTCGACCTCGCGCGACACACCGTCGGATACAATGCGCTGGAAAAGGTTCGCGACAGCAGGTGAGGAGACATAATAGAGAAGCCGCGGAGCAGAATGGGCTTGCTTCCTGCCACGCTTAATTGACCACTGGGGCACGATGTTGCGCAAGGATTATGTTGACGCTTCGGTATTAGCGTCAGAATAGGCTGTGCATTGGTGCGGTTGGAGTTGAGACAAAAGCAGCGTCAATTGGATGATGATGTACTGGAATGATGTGCAAGACTGAGGATGGGAGTTTGGCGTCGCTGAAAATATTTTTCAGTCAACGACGGTCACCACTGATTCACCCGCCCAGGTGACATTCGAACTGTTGGTTGTCACACGCGCGGGCTGCCTGCCTCTTGATGGGTTGCGTTCTAGACCAGTCGATTGTGCCTTGAAGGTGCCTAGTTGCCTATCACTCTAAGAGGGGTGCTGTCGGCTTGGAAGTGGTATGCATTGTAGATTGAAAAAGACAGTACAAAGAGAAAGAAGGCAGGATTGTTAACTGGGAACCCATTTCGTTGGATATCGGTAGTTGAAGGTAATCTGAAGCGGTGTGAATGGAAATCATGGGGTGAAACTAGTGCTACATCATATGCAATAACGTGCATGGAAGAACAGAATGTTTTACAAGGAGCTCACATGGGCCAAAATCACGCAACAAGCATCAAAGTATCCTCACATTTGTGTGGGTCATCGAGCCATTGCGGCTTGAGAAGCACAAACGGCAACTCCTACAACAGAGACAAACATTTTGCTCGTGAAGTGGTGTAGGGGATGTTTACTGACTGTACATCATTTTGAGGCGTGGTACTCTGAAGAATATAGCACGGGTATCGTACTACATTGTTTGGAAAAGGCACATTCGCCACAAAATCAAGGCGCCCACAGCTTTTAGGCATTATTTCAGATGTTCTTTTTTTTATTTTTTTGTATAAACATATCGTACACATAAAGGCGAAGGTGTACAGCGTTTGCACAGGGCACATCTTCCGCATTGCGCATATCGAGAACTCTACAGTAAGTTTTTCTGAGCTTGGGACCGCGACTGTAGTCAATTCCCGATTAGGTAATTCGTAACGTGAAAATACATCCTAGACGCTCATGGCGTTTCCTTCGGCGTGTTTTCGAGAGGAATTAGAATGACGTCAGGTATTGAAGTCGAGGCTTCGGGTCAAGTCGGACTTCTCGACGCGGCATTTCCACACTGAAAAAAAAAAACACATTGAAAGTGAGTGGGAAGCATTAAACTAACCGCTCATTCCGCGATTAGCACTGTGTGATGAGTGGTTCTTATTTTACTCTTCTGCCGCGGTATATTACCTAGGTTAACACGACTCCTTGCCTGACATGAAGCTTGCATAGAGTCTTTCTGAAATCTTGTTTTGAACAACAGCGTGGTTCCATGCTAGAATACTCGGCTGCCACGCAGATGACCCAGGTTGTTATCTCACTCGATCGTCGGTGTTTTTTTCAATTTTTTATTTTTTTTATGTCTATCGGCTACTTTTTTTGGTTACGCCACCGACCGCGACAGCGACAGCAACGGCAACGGAGACACTACTCTACACAGGAACGGGCGCCTAAGGGCTGCGCTGTAAAACAAATACACAAATAGACAAACGCAGAAATGTCGGTAGATCCCGCACAAATGAAAGTATACGTGTGCTAATGCGAAAACACAAAAGACGGCTTGCTCGCTGTCAGTAACGCGCACCCTAAAAAGAATGAGCGGCATAGCAGAAATCAGAACAGCTTTGCGACGCGGCAAGCAGATGCACGACAACAGCGAATATACATTGAACAGAATAACTTCCGGAGAGGGATGCGAGTGGAACAGTGATTCAATGCCTCAGAAAGGTTGCTCTGCGGCTGTTAGCGAATATTCGTGAAGTAAAATGAGGTCTTTGGCGTTCAGAAGTGCTATCTTGTAAAGAGGCTTCGAGGTGCTGTGATTCTTCTTTTCTTATATATTTTTTTTTCTTCTCGCCGTTTATTATCCTCTCCTCGAAGGCTGTTCTATCCAGTACCGCATGTCCTTAAACAAATCGGCTCTTTACCCAAAAGTCTGGGGTGGGTCATTCTTTACTTCCGTTTTCGCTGCACTCTCTTTCATGCTTTTTTTTCTACTTTCTCGACCTTTCAGTAATTGGAGCGGCGCAAAGTGCGCGGATGCCAACTTTCCTGATGCCACTTCTCCTACCAAAGGCGCATGCGCGGACGATTCTTTTGAGAGAGAACACAACTGCGGTTCCTTTTAAAAATAAACGTCACATTGGTACAAATCAGTCTACCCTCAGTCTACCTTGGGTATTTTCAGCCCGCATATTATATCAATAATAATAATAATAATAATATCTGGGGTTTTACGTCCCAAAACGACGATATGATTATGAGAGACGCCGTAGTGGAGGGCTCCGGAAATTTTGACCATCTGGTGTTCTTTAACGTGCTTTGACATCGCACAGTACACGGGCCTCTACCATTTCGCCTCCACCGAAATGCGACTGCCGCGGCCGGGATCGAACCCACGACCTTCGAGTCAGCAGCCGAGCACCTTAGCCACTGATGCACCATGGCGGACCCGCATATTATATTAGTTAGCTAGCACCAATCAAGTGCGAGCTTTTAGAATGAAGGACTGATTACTTAA
The DNA here is from genome assembly GCA_030522465.1 of Rhipicephalus appendiculatus. Lineage (NCBI taxonomy): Eukaryota > Metazoa > Arthropoda > Arachnida > Ixodida > Ixodidae > Rhipicephalus > Rhipicephalus appendiculatus. The sequence goes on from JALIZH010011216.1 coordinate 48,693, forward strand.
AAATATTTTAAAAGAATACAGACAGACATGAAGAATGTGACTCTTATAAAACGAGCGCTAGTAGCGCTGAATCTTTTTGGATTTATTTTTCACATATTATTTTTTAGATACGACGGCTCTTCTACTGTACACTTTGCCCCGTCGTATTATAGTTTCTCCAGCAGCAGTTTTTACAGATTCATTCGCAATTTGGTAGGCAAATAGGCAAATATGTTACCAAAAATGAACCAGAGCAATAAATAAATAAAAAAATGCGCCACCTCCCCGAAGGGAATCGTGAGGAAATGCGAATGCATTTCGCGCGCGCTTCACTCCATTTATATATGGTGGTCGTGGTTCGAAGAAGGAAAAAGGCGCCTTATTTCTGCAGCCCGGTCGGGAGCAAGGCGCAGCGCCCTTTTTTTTTGCTTTTTCTTGTTTTTTTTAATTGTTTTTATTTATTTTTTAAATTTTTTTTTCATGTATAGCTCCGCCGAGCTCCACCGCAGTCCGCTTTTAGTTAACCCGCACGCTGCGAATTTTTATTGTTCAACAACGCACAGGAGAAATCTCCCACCGGCACCACCTTGTTCAACCAAGACATTCGCTAGCAGACGCTGCCTGTGTCGGCGTCGCGAGGCGAGAGAGGGGGGGGAGCGTAGGAGAGGAGAGAGAGGCGGGGGGGCGCGCATGCGCAGTGGGAGTGTGGACGCTGCGGGCAGAGATGCCTAGAGAAGAGAGGGGGGGAGCGTAGGAGAGGAGAAGAGAGGTGGGACGCGCATGCGCAGTGGGAGTGTGGACGGCGCGGGCAGGGATGCCTAGAGGAGAGAGGGGGGGAGCGTAGCAGGGGAGAGGGGAGGCGCATGCGCAGTGAGGGTGTGGTTGCCGCGGGGAGGGATGCCTAGAGTAGAGAGAGGGAAAGAGGAGGTTTTTTATTTTTATTTTTTTTGAAAGGGTTTGCGCATGCGCAGTAAGGGTGGTCACGACGCACACCGCCACCACCGGATTAAGCTTCGCCATAAGATGCTTCACATCTAACACCTGCCGGCGCGCACACCTCCTCAACCTATCCTCCTCCTCCTCCGCGGACAACGCCAACGCCGCACAACGCCAACGCCGGATGCCTGACATAGCCCGACTATGAAATGCATTCGCATTTAAAAAAAACACGCGAAACAATACGTTGCATTATGCCCACAGTTATAGTAGGAGATGAAGCAAAAAGCGAAGAAATTCAGGACTTCGGCCCCGCCGAAAATTGTGACCGTCCTCGTCGATGTCTTTTCTGCAACCTCCTTGGCAAAGGTATTCTTATCTTGACGCATTTCACAGCGCCAGCCATCATATTATTCCAAGTAATGCAGCTTCAGTAAGAGCGACACTATTTTATCATTAATGTTTGAGTTCCTTTTGAGAAATGTGAGGATGCTACTAAAACAACGAACACTCCGTGGCCTGTGGTTTTCATATCAACAGAGAGAAATTACACTTTGCTGATCAAGCGTGAGAATTTCCTCATGTCTGACGTAGAAGTTATTACAAAATCTGTGCCGAAGTTAAACACGGAATCATTTCCCAACGTGGACACCCTCAACAATGAATCCCAGATACCAGAGGATTCGAAGGTACAAAAAAGTGACGTGGCCTCGCACGAGTCAATGATCTTTTTTTTATTAAAGAAAATATAACGTGGCAAAGGAAATACATGTTAGGAGAAGTTAACAGACGTTGTACACATACTCTGGTATGTGTTGTGCTGATTTTTGAGCACATCCCATTTTTTTCCCTGAAACAACGACAAGCCGAAAGTTAAAATCATTATAATTCCTAAATAACGCCTCAATTCCTGGTCTACAGTAATCAACAATCTCCTTTCAAGTACAGTCGCAACCAATTACGTTTAGATTTCCCGCCTTCCGGCATTTGCATGTGTATTGGTGACGCCCATTTACGTAGTTCTTGGAAATCCGACTTCACAATTTCTGCATGTCATACAAAATTTATGCTGCCTTCGGACATTTATTAATAAAGTTTTTCCAAACCAAACCGATGTGCGTTAAATATCTAAAGATACTGAAACGTTGGCAGCAGCGGTGCCAAAGTACTCTCGTTTATTACAACTAGAATGAACTGAGTGCAAGTTCTGTTTATCTGTGTTTGTTTGTCGACCAGTAGGGCGATCAGCACAATCCTGCAGCTATACTTGCAAACTAGCGCGCAACGTCACGATGCATGGCGGCAGCGAAAAACTAAGAAATTTCAAAACGTAATACTGATGCCTCTAAAGCCATACGAAATAGTCGAGTTTGTTCTTATCGTAAATAAGTCACTCGAACAAGCAAATTATCATCCAAAAGTAATTTTTCCAGTGAAATCAAGTCGACCGAGTGCCCTTCGAAGACATTCGAAAAGGTCAACCCTACTCTTACTGCAAACCACACCTTTGTAATGTGGGAAGACTATTATCGATGACCACCGACCAGACTTTTCTGTGTTTTATTCAAGGTAGCACAACAATGGCCTCAAATATGAGCCCTCTGGACATGACGCTCATGACGATAGCGAGCACGAAGTTTACTCTTAGGTGAAGTGGCGGGCCCCACAATATACGAGACCCTACCAAGGTGCGGCGCAAAGTGGCCATCTTTCGTTTAAGTATTTGCAACTTCATTTTTGTCGCCCTCTTTGTGCACAGGCGGGAACAGTGGTTTTTCGCGCCGCAAGCACAAAGACGTGAGCAGCACTTGAAGTGGGCCTCGCAACGCGTCTCTCGTGCTCTGCTCGTATACGGACGAGACAAACAACGCTGGGAAGGTGGTTAACAGAAGAACAATTACCGTGTGAAGAGCGGCACTCGAGAAGCTGCGGTTGGCGACGAGGGAGTTGTCCAACAGTGCCGCGCCGCCGATAGTGGAGACGGCTGCGGGAGCCATTCTATAGCTTATGTGCCGACGGCGAAATAATTAAAGTGGCGTCAAGTTTCACCCCCTTATTTCGCACGCAGCCCGTCATTAACACGTCCTTTCTATAGAGTATTTCGTCCTTCCCATTTCTTTCGCTCCCTCTGCTCGTGCGCATCCCGCTATCACCTTACTCTTCAAAAGCGCGGTCCTTCCTCGCGTGCTTTGTCCTGGTTAATTTCCGCTTCCGATGTCATTTTCGCCCAACTCTTATTTCCTATTTTCCCGACTCTCCTGCTGGAATGCTGAAAAAACTCCCACGCATACGCGTGGGAGTTTTTTCTCAGCTTCTATCCACGGTTCGGAAAGAGCGCCGCGAACTAATGAAGCGACTTCGCGTGAAAAGAAAAAGATGGAGAAAAGCTTGAGGCTAGTAGTTTTGTATTTTACGATTTCCCTGAGGCGCGCATAATTACTTTTTAATGTAGAGTCATAATTGCTCTTGTAGTACCGATCAGCGCCTGTACTAAAATCCGTAGATGGACCAGAGCAAACTTCGTAATTGGAACTTCTTCTTTGTTTCAGGGAAAGCAGTTTCAACAATAATGACCCAGTTGCCTCGCCTCAGGCGAATGTAGTTGAATAAAAACTGCAATACCTGGAAATGCAATACCTGGAAAGGCTGTCGAAAGGAATAGTCAAATATTACGGTTCATGCGAGGGTGACGTACCTATGTCACGTTAACGAAGCTGAACATTCACTATATACTAGTGTTCACAGGATGACGACAATGTACAGTCACCCAAATCTTTAGCTATCCCGCGCAGCGGCGACTTTTCTGTGTGTCAGCGCCCCGTGATGGAACGAAGTGCCGAAAAATTGTTTCGTGGGCATGTGGTATGTGGGCATGCACTTACCCTCACCATTTTGTAACTTAATTCAGTCATACGGCGAAGATACACAAAAAAGATCACCGCTCGAGAAAGATAGCTAAAGATTTGGGCGACTGTACATACACCCACCCTGGTAGCTTAGTACCGAGGCTATTGCGCTGCTGAGCTCTAGGCCGCATTTTCACGGGGCACCGAAATGTAAGCACACCCGACAATTTTGGCGCACGTCACACAGACCTCATGTGTATAAAACTTATCCGGAGTCCCCCACAACAGCCTGTCTTACAATCGTATCGTGGTTTGCGCTTGGAAGTACCTAAAATTAGATAATTTTCATAGGGTAAATATGACATAATGCGTAAGGGAAGTGATACGCGAAGGATTACGGCGATCCATTTTCAAGTTCGGAAGTATTTGGGTGGAAGCGTCGACTTGGGTGATCGCGCCGAGCAAACGGGTGCCGGGTTCAGTATGTCGGTATGAGACAGACAAAAGCGAAGGGGTAAATCAGTTTATTGACCTACACATAGGGAGGGGAAAGGGGTATAAAAGACAGAGAAGAAAGAAGGGCAGAAAATAAAGATATGAATACGAATACGGTTTTCGTAAAGCGCCTCGTGAGCCTCGTATATTTCCGAGGAGTGATAAGCTAGCGAGTACCAGCGATAAGCGTGTTTTTTTTTTTCTGGTGAATCTAAAGGCAACTAAAACTAAACATACTCACAAAAGCAACCACTCTGCAATTTTGCGCCTCACCTCAGTCATTGCGTTTTCCCTGTCTCTGATGCGCGAGCGTATAATTGTGGAACACGGCCGTAACATGTGGTCCCTCAGACCATGCCGCGCAGTGGGACGAGCGTAATGAGCGGCAACGCCTCACTAACATCTAAGCTCGCTCGGCTTGCGCTAATTGCTCTCCCTTGGTGACAATGAAGAGCCTGGTTCAGCGTGGGTTTTTGTCTATAGCTTTTTTTTTCATTTTGTAGCTTTTGCGCGGGAAGCTTGCGAATACAAAGGACCGTAGGCGACAACAAAAAAAATGAAATGTTGGAAAAGCGTGCTGAAATATTTTCAGGAAAAAAGCGACCACGAACGTTCCGTGCGAGATTTGTTAGAAATGTCCCACAAGGCACTCTATTGGAGGCTTACTATTTGCCGTTCGTCTTTCTATCCTTTCGCTCCGGTTTTTTTCGCATCTGTGCTTTTGCAAAGAGGAAGAAGAAAAACTCGGTATGAAAGTTTATTTTTTTAAGGTCCTTTTATTTTTATAGCTTTGTTTTAGTTTTAGAACGAGGTGTCCGAGTCGTTGCAGCTATTTCTCCAACTTTCCCGCTCTGGTTTCGCGATTCTCCATCCGAAGAGGGAGACATTTAACTATTTTTGAACTCTTCGCACAGCTAATTTGAGATATGCAAGCAGTGCTTAGTCTTTTGCCTCATTAGGAGGTACCAGTCCATGGACCTCGCAACTGTGATTTCTGCTGGCGTTCACTGACCTTTAGGGCCGGCATTCGTTCCGGATATCGATTTAACGTCATACAGTTGCGGTATCAAAAGACGTTAAGGGACACGGATTCTGAGTCTCTCATGGCGAACGTGGGATGTGCTTTGGACTGTGTGGACATATGTATGTGATTATAGGTGCATATGTGTGAAGCATCTGCCCTGATGTTAGCTACGCATAGCATATTGCTCATGTGGCAGATGCACTGGTATCTCATTGTTATCAGTTCTCATGCAGCAGCTATGTTAGCATTTTAATCTTATTGAGCCTTCACCTCTTTATCCCTCGATCACTTCACAGCGGCTGGTCACATACTACGAAAATACACAGTTAAGGCAGTCACTAGCAGACATCACTTTTGCAACATAGCCGCTACATATTATTATATATTATTATTATTATTATTGTTATTATTATTATTATTATTATTATTATTATTATTATTATTATTATTATTATTATTATTATTGTAGTGAAGAAGATGAGAGCGACTCCAAAAGGCAGCGGGTACTACTCAGACAGAGAAGAAGATGACGTTTGGTTGTCTCAGCGCTTAGGCTGGTTCCGCCATTACCACGCAACTTGTCGTGACTGCTAGTCGCTTTTATAAAACAGTGTTGCTCCTAAACGCCTTGTTTTAATTGGTGGAGGTGCTGGGTATTCCATAATCCTGGAACTTCGGAACCGTACGTTGCCTCCAGTTGCTACTATGTCCACGGACGAAGGTCAGCAGGCGGCCGCCTCGACTCCATCGACTCCGCCTCCTGTCTGTTCCGGCCCCATTCGGCAACGCGACCCGCCTACCTTCAGTGGGACCGATGACAAGCATGTGGAAGATTGGCTCGACGAATACGACCGGGTGAGCAAGCACAACAGATGGGACGATGCGCACAAGCTTACCGTCGTCCAGTTCTATCTAACTGACGTCGCCAGTCTGTGGTACCGTAACCACGAGAGGGACCTTCCTACCTGGTCAGCCTTCAGAACGGCGTTCGCGGATCTGTTCGGCCGTCCAGCGCTTCGCAAGCTGCGTGCCGAAAAACGCTTGCGCGCTCGAGCCCAGCAACACGGTGAAAATTACACCAGCTACATAGCAGATGTAGTCGACCTTTGCCGGCGTGTTAACCCGGCGATGACGGAAGCCGAGAAGATCAAACACATCTTGAAAGGCGTGACTGACGACGCATTTCAGATGCTCGTCGCCAAGAACCCGCAAACGGTAGCGGACGTAATTCAACTCTGTCAAAGCTATGACGAGCTCTGGAAGCAGCGTGAATCCACTCGTCGCGCCAGTGCGTCATGCACCACGATTTCCGCTTTAACGTCGGGTGGCATAGCGGACGATCATTCTGCCTTGCTCATTGAGATTAAGCAGTTCGTACGCGAAGAGGTCGCGCGCCACCTGTCCCTGGTGCCATATGCCTTTGAACGTGCACCGTCTACTTTGCCGCCATCGATTCAACGAGTCGTTCAGGAGCAAGTGTCTGAGGTCCTACCTGCAGCCCATGTACAACCTGTGGCTGCTCCGCTGACTTATGCTGAAGCAGTGACCGCACCACGACGTTTGCCTGTCGGGAACACCTACGTCCCCGCGCGCCCTTTTGCCGCACCACCTGAGCCTGTGTATCAGGCCGCTCGTCCGTTCTCCCGACCAACACCACGCCTTCAAAACCCATGGCGCACTCAAGACAACCGCCCCATATGCTTTGCTTGTGGTTTTGCTGGTCACGTAGCACGGTTTTGCCGACGGCGTGAGTTTTTCCTGCGTGACGACGTGCGACCGAACACCTATGACCTTCCACCGAGACCTCAGCCTGCTTCATCTGGCCCGCCTGCCGACATGGACACATTTCCAACTCACCAGAACTTCAACAGACGCCGGTCGCCTTCCCCTCGGCGCCGTTCCCTTCCCCAATGCTACAACGCCCTCGCCCTGTCCCTGAGGAAAACTAAAAGTCGCAGTTCCGGAGGCAAGAACTGCGCAGTTTTCGAACTCTACAAGACCTCGTTTTTCGCCGTCTAATGTCGTTGCTGTCTCCGTTGAAGGTGTACCTGTTTTAGCACTGGTCGACACAGGCGCCGCAGTGTCTGTAATGAATGAAAAACTTTGCCGCCGACTCAAGAAAGTAACGACGCCTCTTCACGACTTCGTTTTGAGCACTGCGAGTCGGCAACAACTTCGCCCTTTCGCTGCGTGCACGGCACGCGTTGTTATTGCAGACGATATTTATGCCGTCGAGTTTGTAGTGCTGCCGCAGTGTTCCCACGAAGTTATACTGGGGTGGGACTTTCTCTGCACTCACCGTGCTGTGATCGACTGCGCCCGTGCCGAAGTCGAGTTCTCGCCGTTATGTGACTCTGCTGCAGTCGACTCACAACCTTCACCTGCAAAAGTTCTTGTTGCTGCCGACACACCGATACCTCCTTTTTCATCTGCGCTAGTGCCACTTTCCTGTGCCGTCTCTACTGGCTCAACTGTTCTCTTTACGCCGTCGGAAACCACTGTCCGCCGCAAGTGCTTCTTGATTCCTTTCACTGTTCTCACCATCCACGATGGATCAAGCGCAATTTATGTTTCCAATCCGTTTCCCTCACCTTCTGAATTACTGCGCGGAGAGTGCCTAGGCCTTGCCGAAGACGTTGATCCTTTGTGTGCACATGTGGTTCCTGATCACTCGACTCCGCTTGATATCGACGCCGTTGATTGCTCCCCGTTGCCCTCTCAGCCATCATTCACCGAAGCACTTTCTCGATGCATCGACAGCAACCTTACGGCCCAGCAGCGCGCCGACATCATCGCCCTCCTCGAGCGCTTCCGCACAAGCTTCGACTACCAGCAACCAACTTTGGGCCGTGCTTCCACGGTATCTCACCAAATAGACACTGGCGTTCACGCTCCTTTACGCCAGCGTCCGTATCGCGTGTCGTCATCTGAGCGTCGTATTATCGCCGAACAAGTGGACGACATGCTGAAGCGCGGCGTCATTGAGCCCTCTAACAGCCCATGGGCCTCCCCGGTGGTTCTAGTAAAGAAAAAGGATGGCTCAATACGATTTTGCGTCGACTACCGCCGGTTGAACAAAATCACCCGCAAAGATGTTTACCCGCTACCTCGCATAGACGACGCTCTCGACTGCTTGCAAGGAGCCGAGTTTTTCTCGTCGTTAGACCTGCGCTCCGGTTATTGGCAGGTTCCGATGGCTGAGGCTGATCGCCCCAAAACGGCTTTCATTACCCCAGATGGCTTATATGAATTTAACGTCATGCCATTCGGGCTATGCAATGCGCCTGCCACGTTCGAGCGCATGATCGACAACATCCTCCGTGGCCTGAAATGGCAGACATGCCTGTGTTACTTAGACGATATTGTCATATTTTCAAGCGACTTTTCAACACATCTTCAGCGCCTCGAAACAGTGCTCGCTTGCCTCAGCTCTGCCGGCCTACAGCTCAACTTGAAGAAGTGCTGCTTTGGCGCTCGACAACTCCTAATTCTGGGCCATGTCGTCTCTCGAGATGGCGTTCTTCCAGATCCGACGAAACTTCGTGCCGTCGCCGAGTTCCCGAAGTCGAAGACGATAAAAGAACTTCGCAGCTTCCTCGGCCTATGTTCATATTTTCGTCGTTTTATTCGCAACTTTGCATCCGTCGTATCACCCTTGACTGAACTTCTGCGCTGCAACCACGACCTTTCGGGATGGTCACCGGCATGTGATGATGCATTCGCCACACTCCGTCGCCTTCTTACATCCCCTCCAATTCTGCGACATTTTGATCCACTTGCCCCGACAGAAATCCACACGGATGCTAGCGGTATCGGTCTCGGTGCTGTGCTCGCCCAGCGCAAACCTGGATTTGATGAGTACGTCGTCTCCTACGCCAGTCGTGCACTCACCAAAGCGGAAGCCAACTATTCCGTGACAGAGAAAGAATGTCTAGCCATTGTATGGGCCATAGGAAAGTTTCGACCCTATCTTTACGGGCGCCCATTTAGTGTGGTTACAGACCACCATGCCTTATGTTGGCTTTCTTCTTTAAAAGATCCCTCCGGCCGGCTCGCCCGCTGGGCGCTGCGGCTCCAGGAGTACGACATCCATGTTATTTTCCGATCTGGACGCAGACATTCCGACGCAGATGCCCTGTCCCGATCGCCCCTACCACATAGTGTCGAGTCGCCATCTTCGCCTACGCACGACGTGTCTGCACTTTGTGTCAGCGACATGCGGCTGGAGCAACAGAAAGACCCCTGGGTTGCTTCAATTTTGAACTTGTTGCGTGGGCCTCCCTCCCAATACATCCCTAGAGGTATGCGCCGTCAAACACAGCACTTCGTTATCCGGGACGGTTTACTATACCGAAGAAATTATCTCTCCGAAGGACGCCGATGGCTTCTGGTTATTCCTCAACATCTCCGCTCGGACGTATGCGCCTCCTTTCACGCCGACCCACACTGCGCGCATGCTGGACTGTTGAAAACTTACACCCGCTTGTCCCAGCGCTATTACTGGAGAGGAATGTATCGCTTCGTTCGTCGCTACGTCCGTTCCTGTATCGCTTGCCAGCGCCGGAAGAATCCAATTCCCCGTTCTCCAGCTCCACTACAGCCCTTACCTTGTCCTGCCAGACCCTTCGACCGTGTCGGTATTGATCTCTATGGACCTCTTCCGATGACACCTGCTGGACATCGTTGGATCATCGTTGCCATCGATCACCTTACGCGCTACGCAGAAACTTCACCATTGCCATCTGCATCGGCAAGTGACGTCGGTTCTTTCATATTGCATCACATCGTCCTACGTCATGGTGCCCCGCGTGAGTTGCTCAGCGACCGAGGACGCGTGTTTTTGTCGGACACAGTTGAATCGCTTCTCAAGGAATGCCAGGTGATTCATCGGACCACCACCGCGTACCACCCTCAAACAAACGGCATCACAGAGCGGTTCAACAGAACATTAGGGGATATGCTGTCCAAGTACGTCGCTTCCGACCACTCCAACTGGGACCGTGTTCTCCCATTTGTGACGTACGCGCATAATACTGCTGTACAGACAACCACCGGATTCTCTCCATACTTCCTCCTTTACGGACGCGAGCCCTCTTGCATGCTAGACACCATCCTTCCTTACAGCCCTGATGTTGCTGAGTCGACGACGGTGTCAGAAACTGCTAAATACGCGGAAGAGTGTCGCCAGATTGCCCGCTCCCTCACTACAGCCGATCAGCAACGCCAAAAACACCATCGCGATAGCTCGGCGCCTCCGGCATCTTATGGCCCTGATGACCTTGTCTGGCTTTGGATCCCTGCAACCAGTCCTGGTCTCTCAACGAAACTTCTATCCAAGTATCATGGCCCTTACCATGTGGTGAAACAAACTTCACCTGTGAATTACCTCGTGGAGCCGCTTGCGCCGTCCCCTGATCAACGACGCCGTGGACGCGAGACTGTTCACATAGATCGCCTAAAACCGTATTACGACCCCGCTGTCGTCTCCTGCCCCTAAGTCGCCAGGATGGCTCTTTTCCGGAGGGGGAGAAAATGTAGTGAAGAAGATGAGAGCGACTCCAAAAGGCAGCGGGTACTACTCAGACAGAGAAGAAGATGACGTTTGGTTGTCTCAGCGCTTAGGCTGGTTCCGCCATTACCACGCAACTTGTCGTGACTGCTAGTCGCTTTTATAAAACAGTGCTGCTCCTAAACGCCTTGTTTTATTATTATTATTATTATTATTATTATTATTATTATTATTATTATTATTATTATTATTTGAAATCAACTGTCACGCATCACAACCACTGTTCATTCTGAGGTCTTCCTGCTCTTGTTCTCTCTGTATTGTGATGCTCAGCCACGCTTCTAAAATAACAAGACAAGCGGTGCCTTAAATTTCTGCAAGATTGACGCCGTGCCTACGAGAAGCTGCAAAAACGTCGTTTACCCTTTTAAAGGTACCAACTTTTCGTCATTCACGTTCGTCCGCCTCGGTGGAACAGTGGCTACGGTGCTCGGCTGCTGACCCGAAGGTCGCAGGTTCGATCCCGGCCGCGGCGGTCGCATTTCGATGGAGGCGAAATGGTAGATGCTCATGTACTGTGCGATGTCAGTGCACGTTAAAGAACACCAGATGGTCAGAATTTCCGGAGCCCTCCACTACGGCGTCTCTCATCATCATATCGTGGTTTTGGGACGTTAAACCTCAGATATTATTATTATTAGTCATTCACGTTCCACTTGCACCTCCTGTTCCATCGCTGTTTCTATCTCAACGTGCGCAGGCATTCCGCGTTGTTTGTAGGCGCCATCTACCCGGCGTATGTAAAAAAGCGACGGAGCGGTGAAATGCGATAATGCGCACACTGAGCGATAGTAGCGTCATCGCTGATGCCGTTGCCAAAGGCAAGCCTTATTGGGTCGTTTCGAGCAAATGGAGAGATGATAGAACGTAAAATTATGGCGACCAAAACAGCGTGGTGATATATAAGCTGGAGTGCACACTACTGCTCCGATACGTTTGCAAACGAGGAAATTTGGCTGATATCGGCTCTGGCTTCGTCATGCAGTGGCTGTGTTCCGTGGCCATGCACTTAAGATTATAGAAGCCGAGAGGGCTATTGCAGTGACCTTTATATTCCGTGAATGCCTCTTCAACCATAGTTTTGCGAGGAAAACGCTGAAACTAGTACGCGTTTTCTTTTCGTGAATGTAAGAGTAGGTCGGTCATTCACTTGCAGTCGTTTGTTAAATAATACACCGACCATATCCTGAAGGCATGAGAGTAGCAAACCACCTTATTCATCTTATTTTTTTTTCATTGCTGTTCATAAATTATCTCGACGCAACTAGGACGTCATACAAGTTCGTCCTTTCTGGATTCATGGCAGGGTTTTCTATAGGGAAACACATTTTCACCACAACATAACTTTGGTCAGTACATTATTCATCTCAAATATTCACTTTACGCATGATGAATGTGTAACGAAATGGTCACTAATCATGGAAAATTGGGTTTTTTATCTGACTCAATAATCTTTAGGGGCATTGTAGATGCAAACCCACTGTAAAGTAAACCTTTCGCAATAAAATATCAAAATTTAGGCGGAAACGGACGGTGAATGTACAGCGCCTCGGCAATTTTGTCAACCAGGGGAAATTCAGCAGTGCGTCAACAGTCTGCTAAATCAGTCTGTTCAACAGTTGATGAGCATGCTACCGCCACAACAATCTCTAACTGCTTGCTCATTTTCAGTTCTCTTCTTCATTAATTTTCTTGTTATGCCGCTTCAAGCAAATGCCGCGCCACCCTGGCCCTGAAGGGACATTGACACAGGTAAATTTACTTGCAATGTAATCCACAACGTTGCAAAAGCTTGCTCAGTCCTATAGGCTGATAGCTACCCCTTATGATATTCAGAAAGTGCTGTCCCATCAGCTTAACCTAAGCTCCGAAATACTGACCTAACAGAAAAGGCCGAGCAAGCTATAGATCTTCCTGGCAATAAATCGCGAACCTAGAGTTTTGGTTTTTTCTCTTCTTTCAGAAAATTCTAGGTCATTTTGGTTAGCTTGAAAAGGTGGTTAACATGGTAAGAAATGACGTCACGAGATCACCAAAGTCAGTGACGTCATGATCACATAGCATGACGGCGTCACTACATGACGTCACATGACGACGTCATCGATCACTACATGACGTCACATGACAATGTCATCGATTGACGTCGTCGATCGCTTAAATGTGTTTCATGCCGGAGACAGTACAACACTACGTGAGGCCCACAAAGCTTCCATGGAGCGGTATTCACCTTTCTTTCGTGTTTTGCCGCGTCGACCTTCCCAGGGCGCTGTTTTGGCGGCCTCGTACGTGCTAAGCATGGGTGCACCACGCATTGTTGGCCCAGGAGCAGCGTTCTCGTGAAATATGCTGGCGTGGGCAGAGACGGAACTGCGCCCAACAGATTCAATGCCGATGACAGTTTCTTTCAACGTTGCTCCTTTGCAATGAATACGCGGCTGTCAGCTGCGATATTTGTCGTCGCTGAGTGCTTCATGGATGAACAAATTAAGGCATCTACACCATAGTGCTACCAAGCCGGAATGAAGTGCGGAGCTGGGCAGCCTTCTTTGTTTCTCTTCAGTTTTCTTTTTTTTTATTTTTCCTCTTTTTCTTTCATGCTCTCTTTTCGAGTTTCTTACCTCTATTTTTGGAGTTTATTTCGATTTCTTTTCTTTCTTTTATCCTCTGTATATTTATCGCTTGCTTCCTCTTTTAATTTTTATACGGGATTTGTGTTTTCGTGTTTCCAGAGTCTTAGCAGTAGGTCCAATGTCCGCACTTAATATCATCATCAGTGCTCTCGCAGAACAAGATGAAAAAGACTTCTCTTTGGTGTGAGCGCGTCCGGGATATGCTACAGTTCGCAATGGAATAGTTTAGCCTGCGTTAATATTATCGGGAAAGGCGCTCGAAGAACGAGAGAAAGGAGACCAAGGTTTGGCGGGAACCCACGCTCAATATGCAACAAATGTCTGTGCTATTGACCTCGCGATCGAACAGAGTCGGCACCAATCGGTGAGCGGACGAAACCCGGTTGTGTGGATGGCTCCTTCAGTCGTCTGCTAGCCACAACGTGTTTGAATGCGTGCGAAAGTTATGCACGTCCACAAAGGGTGACTTATTCCATTGTATAAGCCCAGTATGAAATGCTTCTACGCAAGCGTACACGATATACACATGCTTTTCGCCCTCCCAGGCTTATCTGAACTCTGATAAGTGAGTGCATGCACATGTTAGTTTGGCGCTAGACGTGAACTTCGTACCGTCCATTCGCCAAGGTCATATCAACGTGGGTGCCGTTTTGTCGTTCAAGCACGTCAAATGGTGCATTTGGCGTCGTCCTAAACTAAAGAAGTACTAAATATCGACTGCAGAATTTTAGTGACCCCATGTCGTAAAGTGTCAGCGATTTCGAAATCGTCGTGCTACCGCAAAGCATGGACTAGGGTCTACAAAGACTGGTCATAATTACGAAAAGTAAAAAAAACAAATTGCGGATGCGTGTGTGCAAGCAAAAAAAATCACAGCATATCCACGAGGTGACCGATAATGAGTGGGCGAAGCTCCGGAGGTTCATGACTCTTCCGTGAAAATTCGCCCATTACATCATCATGAAAGACGTGAGAAGCAGTGTGTGCGCTTGGCAGCAGCTTCCCGCGCTCGCGCAGCCTCGGGATCCGCCCGCCTGTACGCGCGTTTTGTCGCCGCTTCTCGGGCTCTCACAGTGTCTGGATCCGCTTCTCGGCGTCCCCGAGCACCTTCTGCTTCGCGGGCTCGAACGTCGGGATCCGTTTCTCGGCGCCTCCGTGCAGCTTCTTCGTCGCTCATTGCGCGTTGACTGCCGAGCGAAAGAGGAAGCGCGCCAAGAGCGCCGCGCCATCCAGCGGTCTCCTATCACACTAGAGCACGCAGCGGAGCCGTCTCCTACGCATCGGAATGGAGCGAGCGCCGCAGCGCCATCTAGTGATCAATTCACGTACTGTCACAGCGCAGCGCCATCTAGTGAACGTTGTGAGAAGCAGCAGCGTCCATACATCTGAATGGAGCAAGCACCGCAGCGCCCTCTATTGTAACATTCATAAAACAAGACGTGGCTACCTACTACTGCATACTACAGAGGAGGGACAGACCCACACCCTAAGCAGCTTCGCCCCTAAAAAGCATAGTGCACGAAGTTTTACTACAACTCATTACACATACATACAGGCTCCTTTTTTTTAAGCAGCCGCTCGAGCTAGACGGAAAATATTGATTCAGTCGCACAACAACAATGCTACTGTAGATTACGCAAAAGACAAGCTAAACACGTACAAATAAAACAGGTAAAAGTATCAGACACAGTGCGAGAACACGCGCTCGAATGTCGCCGAAGGCCAGCACATCATCCATTGGCAGATAGGAACGTTTCGCCGACTTCGTGTATTAATATGGCAATGGAAAGCTTATATGCCACCATTAGGGTCCCATCAACGCACGCTATTTGCCGACAATCGGCTCAAACCACTCACAACGAAGCGCCACTGTGTGCATTTGTATACGCGCCGTCGACTGTCTATCCACACTACCGCTGCGACGGTGCTGCCTCCTCTAGGTCGATCTCGCCGCCAATATCTGGTTTTGCCTGCGTTAAGCCAAGTGACGACGACAGCATACGTTCACAGCATGCGACAGCCCGGGACCCCCAAAATTAACTGCACCGTAAAAAAAGCTAAGAATGAACGCGCAATAGCAATTATCTTTGATTACGGTGAAATGAAAAGCTAATGTTTGTTAATTCAAATAAATGATGTGCAGATAGCAAACAAATTTAGAATCATCAAATACCGAAATCTCAAAAAAGCAAACTGCGAATAATCTTCGGAAGTACAACTACGTTAAGTAGAATGCAGCCAAACAAACGAAATGTGCGATTGAACCCTAGACAACGGAGACCCGTAGATGATGAAAATTGAAGGACACTTTGTACATTCTAAAGTGTGTTCGGCGAAAGCGTGTGGCCGTTCCACTGACTATGCCATGTCTTTTTATTGCGATAGCAGTTATATGGACACTCTCGGCTGATTTCCGCCGTCGCCGTCGCCGTCTGTCGACGCCGTCATTCCAGACCACCTAACGGGGGTTCGAACCAGCGATCTCTCGTTCCGCAGCCTGCTAGCCAACACAGCCACACGCCATGCTCGTGCCAGCGATATAACGGCGAGCTATTCATATGCACCATTTGCCGCTCGCGGTACGCAGATCTCGGAACAGCTTGAGCGTGTTTTCTATCACGCAACGCTTTTTTCATTTACACTCTCAGTGGGATAACACACAAAGCGAATGTGTGCGTGTTTTCTTTTTTTAATTTTTTACCGCGAGTCGCAGCTAGACGCCAGACAAATCTTCCTCCGTTCGCATGCGTTAGTATTTTCTCGCGCTTTGTGCATCGTGCCCTTTGTAAATTCGAAAGTGTATTCCATGAACGCCTGTGTCCATTGAGACGGCGTCGGTCAGAATGATTGCAAACGCTGGGCACAGCGAAGCTACGCAAGCAAAGAAAGAGCGCTGTAGAGTCCGACGCGACCGGCGTCCGTTTGCGCATCCCGGCGGCCACCTGGCTCCGTGCCAGAGCTTGGATGGACGGGACGGACGGGCATGGACGGACGGACGGATGGACGGACAGACGGACGGACGGACGGCCAGACGGACGGACACTGGACGGACAGACGGATGGACGGATAGACGGACGGACGGACACCGGACGGACAGACGGACGGACACCGGATGGACGGACGGACAGACAGACGGACGGATAGACGGATGGACGGACGGACGGACTGACACCGGACGGATGGAAACCGGACGCCGGACGGACACCGGGCGGACGTGAGCATGAGACATTAAAGGCTTTCGCCTTAAAAAAGTCACAGTTTCGCCGCTAGGGCGAAGCAATGAATGCGATAGCAAGAAATTAGTTTGTCACACGAAGAACGACAAGCAGCTCGATACTTGCAACGGGCCGCCGCAGCACAAAGAAGGACGCTCGAAAAGGACGCATAGGTATACACAGGACAAGCGTGAACTAACAACTGTCGCAGTTGTTACGTATTTGTATTTGAGCGACGCGCTGCGAGTGTCCACAATGCAGAAGCCGACACTGTTGTTGCTGTTGCCTCTGAGATGGCTCGTACCCACTCAGGGGGGATTGGCCAAGGATTGATTATATGATTATATGAATTTTCGACGCTGTTTGATACTTCTTTTTCTTTTAAACTGCGGCACGTGGAATGAACCCTCTGTCTCTCCTGCCACGCGCTGGCGTCCGACGCGTGCCCGGTGTTCTTTTGTTTCATTTTACATCATGAGTTGTACAGAAGGGAGCCACGTTTTCGTGCGCATCTCAAGGGCAGTTTTCAATTTGAAAGAAACTGTAAAAGCGTTGCGTGATAGAAAACACGCTCAAGCTGTTCCGAGATCTGCGTACCGCGAGCGGCAAATGGTGCATATGAATAGCTCGCCGTTATATCGCTGGCACGAGCATGGCGTGTGGCTGTGTTGGCTAGCAGGCTGCGGAACGAGGGATCGCTGGTTCGAACCCCCCGTTAGGTGGTCTGGAATGACGGCGTCGACAGACGGCGACGGCGACGGCGAAAATCAGCCGAGAGTGTCCATATAATTGCTATCGCAATAAAACTAGTAGTTGTTCTGTGTACGAATACAAGCGATGAGCGAAAATCATTAGAAATGGGACGCTCGCGGCGTTCGGAGCGGCCGTTTCATTGTCGAGGCAACAAACTAACCACTAGGCGGACGACAGGGTGAAGCGGTTGTTTCGCGCATTCGGTGGTTTTAGGGGAGAGGTCAGAGTCGAAGAAAGAGGGAGAGGGAGAATAATCTGCCTTCGTTTCACATGCGTTCGTATTCTTGCACTTTGCGCATTGTACAGACGCCATCCGCGTTCCAGCGCTCAAAAAGCTCATTTATCCCCCCCCGCGTGAAGGGGGGATGCCACAGGCGGCAACGTGCCAGGGAGCTTCAACGGCGCGGGTGACGGCGGGATGCGGGCCTAAGGACCGTCGCTCCTAAAAACCACGGGCCTAAAATGGAAGCCAACAAAGTTCATATAAATGCTTTGGAAAGTGCGATTATCAATTATAGTGAGGTGTTAGCGTTCTCAGAATGCCTAAAGCAGCGCTGCGGTTCCAGCGTACTGAGAACGAGCTATTGCGCGATGTGTAAACGTAGCACATTTTAAGGCGAAAGCCTTTAATGTCTCATGCTCACGTCCGTCCGGTGTCCGTCCGGCGTCCGGTGTCCGTCCGTCCGTCCGGTGTCCGTCTGTCCACACCACCACTGCGCATGCGCCAACCCATTAAAAAAATAAAAATAAAAAACCTCCTCTCCACCTCTCTTTCCTCTAGGCATCCCCTCCCCGCGGAGGCCACACCCTCACTGCGCATGCGCGTCCCCTCCCTCTCTCCCCTCCTACGGAGCTCCCCCTTTCTCCTCTCCTACGCTCCCCCCCTCTCTCCTCTAGGCATCCCTGCCCGCGGCGTCCACACCCCCCACTGCGCATGCGCGTCATCCCCTCTCCTACGCTCCCCCCCTCTCTCGCCTCGCGACGCCAACTCAGGCAGCGTCTGCTAGCGAGTTTCTTGGTTGAAAAAAACCGACTGCTCGCGCTGCACAACCGTTCACTGGCCACCCCGTATATATGGCAATGGATCTTGACCTGCAAGGTGGTGCCGTCGGGAGATTTCTCCTGTGCGTTGTGGAACGATAAAAAATTCGCAGCGTGCGCGTTAACTAAAAGCGGATTGCGGGTCTCTGTGTCCAGTCCGAGTCTTCTGTCTCTCGCTGCCCATTAGCAGCGATTGGGATGTTCCAGTAGGAAACACCGGTCCATCACTGCGTGCTTTGCGCCCCCCCCAGGTTTCTCTCCTGTGCAACGCTGCGATGAGCGCCAGCGTCAACGCCGCCGCCAGTGTAAACGTTAGCGCCCGCTGCTTCGCATCTACACATCGTTCCCTTTAGCGGGAGATGGTGTAATCTTTAAGACGAAAGTCTTTAATGTCTCATGCTCACGTCCGTCCGGTGTCCGTCCGGTGTCCGTCCGATCGTCTGTCCGTCCGTCTGTCCGTCCGTCCGTCCGTCCATCCGAGCTCTGGCACGGAGCCAGGTGGCTGCCGGGATGCGCAGACGGAACGCCGGTCGCGTCGGACTCTATAGCGCTCGCGCTTTGCTTGCGTGGCGTCGCTGTGCCCAGAGTTTGCAATCATTCTGACGGACGCCGTCTCAATGGACCCAGGCGTTCACGGAATACACTTTCCAATTTACAAAGGGTCCGTCAATTTAAGAGCTGGAACGCGGATGGCGTTTGCACGATGCGCAAAGCGCGAGAAAATACTAATGCATGCGGCCGGAGGAACGTGAGTCTCGCGTCTCGCTGAGATTCGCGGTAAAAAAAATAAAAAAGAAAACACGCACCCATTCGGTTTGTGTCTTATCCCACTGAGAGTGTAAAAGAAAAAAAAGCCGGTAGATCCCACGCACTGTGGGAATCGTGGTAATGCGAAGCAGCCAGGGAGGAGCAAATCATACTTTACATAATTTGCATGTCATGTTTTACATGTTACGACCTGTCATTTGTGTTCGTCATACAGTCACGTCGCGATATACCGATTTTGGTGTATGTCAAGCTAGCGAACTGGACGCAAGCGCACCATGAGCGTGGCATGTAAATGGCATTGTAGATGACATGCATGCCAAGATTTTCATGTTACCACCTGCCACTTATGTTCGTTATACAGTCATGTCACTCAATACCAAATTTGGTGTATATCAGTATATCAAGGTAACGAAACAGCCGGGAGCGCGCCATGAGCGTGGAATGCAAGTCATGTCGCTCATGACATGTCGTGATTTCCATATTACCACTTGTCATTTATGTTCGTCATACAGTCATGTCACTCAATGCCAAATTTGGTGTATATCAAGCTAACGAAACGGCCGCGAGCACGCCATGAGCGTGGCATGCAAGTCATGTCGCACATGACAAGTCATGATTTCCATATTACCACTTGTCATTTATGTTCGTCATAGAGTCATGTCACTCAATGCCAAATTTGGTGTATATCAAGCTAACGAAACGGCCGCGAGCGCGCCATGAGCGTGGAATGCAAGTCATGTCGCTCATGACATGTCATGATTTCCATATTACCACTTGTCATTTATGTTCATCATACAGTCATGCCATTCAATACCAAATTTGGTGTATCTCAAGCTAACGAAACCGTCGCGAGCACGCCATGAGCGTGGCATGCAAGTCATGTCGCACATGACAAGTCATGATTTCCATATTATTACTTGTTATTTATGTTCGTCATACAGTCATGTCACTCAATACCAAATTTGGTGTATATCAAGCTAAGGAAACGGCCGCGAGCGCGCTATGAGCGTGGAATGCAAGTCATGTCGTTCATGAAGTCATGATTTTCATGTTAGCACTTGTCATTTATGTTCGTCATACAGTCATGTCACTCAATGCCAAATTTGGTGTATATCAAGCTAATGAAACGGCCGCGAGCGCGCCATGAGCGTGGCATGTAAATCATACTTTTCATGACAAGTTAGTCATGATTTTTATGATATGACCAGCCATTTATGTTCGTCATACAGTCATGTTGTGCCATACCAAATTTGGTATAAATCCCATTAACGATACGGCCAGGAGATCACAAAGTCGTAGGCGGCTAGATAGATAGATAGATAGATAGCTAGATACGCTCAAAGTCGCCGAAGTTCGCTAAGAAATGCTTCGCATTTAAAACACATGGCATAATCAGTGTAATGGCCACACGCTTTCGCCGAACACACTTTGTAATGTACAAAGGGTCCTTCAATTTTTCAAGCAATACTGACCATATGATAACGGGAGATGTTACGATTATAGAAGCAGAGTGGGCAATAAAAGCATGCGGTGCATTTATATTTTAAATCAACATAGAGCTTTATATAGGCAAGCAATCAAACACAAATGAATTCGTTGAAACAGGGCACTCTGGGGAAAAAACCGGCACTTTGCGATGAGGGTAAAATAAGGTGCCAGAGCTTCTAGCGCGGGATATCATGAAAAGTCTCACCGAAGCTTCGATTACGTGAATGCCAAAAAAGGGAAACATTTTCCACCATCATGGGTAAGTGATGAGCTAATAATGATTAAGCAGGTGCACTCCTAAACCACACAGTGTGCCTGCTAAGATTCGGGACTGGCAACACTGCAAGATAACCAATGGTGCCATCAAGCCGTTATTGTCTCTAGCGTGTAGTGGTGAGTGTGCTGTGCACTGTGTGAAGAATTCACGATGTTGTGGTAGGAATTTTGTGAGTGACATTGATTTTAGCGAACAGAGTTTCGTTTTTTCGTCACGGACACTAAAGTGGAGAAGAGTAGGCATCAACCTTTGCGTAAGACTTGGCAAAACAGCCACAAAAACCGCGAACATGAGTGAAACTGCCGACAACACTGGCACTTTTTCTTGCGAACATTTTTGCATGAAATTGACTGTTTCGTTACAGTCCGGAGGCGGTTACGGACGGCCTTAGACCTGGCCTTGCGGTAACCATTCGAACTATTGAAAAAAAAATTGAAGGACACGTTGTACATTCCAAAGTGTGTACGGCGAAAGCGTGTGGCCATTCGACTGACTATCCCATGTCTTTTTTAGATGTGAAGCATCTTATGGCGAAGCTTAATCCGGTGGTGGTGGTGGTGGTGGTGGTGTGCCGCGTGGCCTCCCTTACTGCGCATGCGCAAGCCCTCTAAAAAAATAAAAATAAAAAAACCTCCTTTCCCCCTCTCTCTTCTCTAGGCATCCCTCCCCACGGCAACCACACTCTCACTGCGCATGCGCCTCCCCTCCTCTCTCCCCTCCTACGCTCCCCCCCTTCTTTCCTCTGAGCATCCCTGCCCGCGGCGTCCAAACTCCCACTGCGCATGCGCGTCCCCCCCTCTCTCTCCTCTCCTACGCTCCCCCCGTCTCTCCTCTAGGCATCCCTGCCTGCGACATCCACACTCCCATTGCGCATGCGCATCCCCCCCCTCTCTCTCCTCTCCTACGCTCCCCCCCCCATCTTTCGCCTCGCGACGCCGACGCAGGCAGCGTCTGCTAGCGAGTTTCTTGGTTGAAAAAACCGACTGCTCGCGCTGCACAACCGTTCACTGGCCACCCCGTATATACGGCAGTGGATCTTGACCTGCAAGGTGGTGCCGGTGGGAGATTTCTCCTGTGCGTTGTTGAACAATAAAAATTCGCAGCGTGCGCGTTCACTAAAAGCTGACGGCGGGTCTCTGTGTCCAGTCCGAGTCTTCTGTCTCTCATTGCCCATTCGCAGCGATTGGGATGTTCCAGTAGGAAATACCGGTCCATCACTGCGTGCTTTGCGCCCCCCAGGTTTCTCTCCTGTGCAACGCTGCGATGAGCGCCAGCGTCAACGCCGCCGCCAGTGTAAGCGTTAGCGCCCACCGCTTCGCATCTACACATGGTTCCCTTTAGCGGGAGATGATGTAATCTTTGAGGCGAAAGCCTTTAATGTGTCATGCTCACGTCCGTCCGGTGTCCGTCCGGTGTCCGTCCGACGTCCGTCCGGCGTCCGTCCGTTCGTCTGTCTGTCTGTCTGTCTGTCTGTCTGTCTGTCTGTCTGTCTGTTCGTCCGTCCGTCCGTCCGTCCATCCGTCCGTCCGACCGTCCGTCCATCCGTCCGTCCGTCCATGTCCGTCCGTCCATCCGAACTCTGGCACGGAGCCAGGTGGCCGCCGGGATGCGCAAACGGACGCCGGTCGCGTCGGACTCTATAGCGCTCGCGCTTTGCTAGCGTAGCGTCGCTGTGCCCAGAGTTTGCTATTATTCTGACTGACGCCGTCTCAATGGACCCAGGCGTTCACCGAATACACTTTCCAATTTACAAAGGGTCCGTCAATTTAAGAGCTGGAACGCGGATGGCGTTTGCACGATGCGCAAAGCGCGAGAAAATACTAACGCATGCGAACGGAGGAAGATGAGTGTGGCGTCTCACTGCGATTCGCGGTAAAAAATTAAAGAAGAAAACAGTCACCCATTCGGTTTGTGTGTTGTCCCACTAAGAGTGTAAAAGAAAAAAATACATGACATAATCATTGGAATGGCCACACGCTTTCGCCGAACACACTTTGGAATGTATACAAAGTGTCCTTCAATTTTTTTTACAGCGAAAGCTGTTATGAGATCGAACAAGGGCCGTTTTTGCGCCATAGTTGTCCGCCTTTGGGGGCCAATGCCTCCTTAGGATCAAATAAAGTTATTCAGTCAGTCAGTCATAGTTGTGCGCCACCGCCGCCACCGCCAGTGGTGTCCGTAACCACTATCGTACGAAATAATAAAAATCATGGGTGATCCCTCCGTCATAGAAATTGGTATAACACGAAAGTGAAACGTCTCCTTACAGAAGTAGTTGAATGTTCACTGTACTACATTGATATAAGAGAGCTTGCACAATGTCTACTGGTGTTTGACAGTTATTGCACCGTTTAACGTGGATGCGTGCACGTTGACGCTTCGTGGTACATCTGTACCCGACGACTAACGTCCATGATCAATGATTACACAAACCCTCGCGGTCATAGATGCTTGTGGTAGCTGTACGGTGAGAGCGGAATCAGTAAAACCGGTGTGACAGCCGCACGAACATCACTGATTGGACGTCGAACTACTCGCAGCATGTTAACATGCAGCCTCTAACATGCAGCCAACTCTAACATGCAGCCTACTCGCAGCA
Source organism: Rhipicephalus appendiculatus (assembly GCA_030522465.1). Lineage (NCBI taxonomy): Eukaryota > Metazoa > Arthropoda > Arachnida > Ixodida > Ixodidae > Rhipicephalus > Rhipicephalus appendiculatus. The sequence continues at coordinate 72,313 of JALIZH010011216.1, forward strand.
TGTTAGAGTTATTGAACAACGCTGCCCGACCAGAGGGAAACGCAACGCGCGTCGTATCTTCGCCGTTGGCCGTGTGCGATTTTTTCGCGGGGCGAGCAAGGGACGCGGAGTTACTGCCACGCGATGTACTCGCGCGCCACAGAGCGATTTTTTGGTATGGACGGATGCTATGAGCGAGGACGATGCTAGGGGTAAGGTCACCACCTGGCAGTGTGTTAATGCGTCGGCAAAATTGCACTTTTTCTATTCGAAACGCGCCGAATGGCACGGACCCGTAGAAACAACGCTTTGAAGGAGCTAATCGTACATTTCGCGGTCATAATGCATTACTTCACTTTAGCAAGAGCACTGCGAGAGGACAGTGGTAGATATAAAAGGCTTGTTTTTAAAGCCTACAAAGTATGGGACCGTGGCGTAGCGGATAGCGTGGCCTGCATCTCTTGTCGTGGACCTAGAGGTCGTAGGTTCGATCCCCGTTGCCAGAACTTTTTTCTTTGTCTTCTGATCTGTATTTTTTCCACGTCACTTCCGTGACGGAAATACGTCACTCAGATCTTGGCGGACCCCGGCATAAAACACTTTCGTGTTAAAAAAGAAACTAAATAAATAAAAAATTACACCATCTTCCGCTAAAGGGAACCATGTGTAGATGCGAAGCAGCGGGTGCTAACGCTTACACTGGCGGCGGCGTTGACGCTGGCGCTCATCACAGCGTTGCGCAGGAGAGAAACCTGGGGAGGCGCAAAGCACTCAGTGATGGACCGGTGTCTCCGACTGGAACATGCCAATGGTTGCTAATGGGCAATGAGAGACAGAAGACTCCGACTGGACACGGATACCCGCAGTCCGCTTTTAGTTAACGCGCACGCTGCGAATTTTGATTGTCCAGCAACGCACAGGAGAAATCTCCCACTGGCACTACCTTGCCGGTCAAGATCTAGTGCCTATATATACGGGGTGGCCAGTGAACGGTTGTGCAGCGCGAGCAGTCGGTTTTTTCAATCTAGAAACTCGCTAGCAGACGCTGCCTGCGTCGGCGCTGCGAGGCGAGAGAGGGGGAGCGTGCGAGAGGAGAGAGAGGGGGAGGGGGCGCGCATGCACAAAGGGTCTGTAAACGCGCGGGAGGGTGCCTAAGGAAATTGAGGGAGAGGGGAGCGTATAGAGGAGAGGGGGGAGGGGACTCGCATGCGCAGTGGGGGGTGTGGACGCCGCCGGGACGGATGAATAGAGGAGAGAGAGGGGGTCGTAGGAGAGGAGAAAGAGGGGGGAGGAGACGCGCATGCTCATTGGGTCTGTAAACGCCGTGGGAGGGATGCCTAGAGGAGAGAGGGGGGCTGGAGCGTAGGCGAGGAGAGAAAGGGGGGAGGGGACGCGCATGCGCATTGGTGGTGTAAACGCCGCTGGAGGGATGCCTAGAGGGGAGATGGGAGAGCGTTGGAGAGGAGAGAGAGAGGGGGGAGGAGTCGCGCACGCGCAGTGGGGGTGTGGTCGCCGCTGGGAAGGATGCCTAGAGGAGAGAGAGGGAGGAGCGTAAGAGAGGATGTATGTGGAGAGGGTCTGCGCATGCGCAGTAAGGGTGGTCAGGCCGCATACCACCAGCACCACTACCACCGGATCAAACTCGGCCATAAGCTGTTTCGCATCTACAACATCTCTGTCATAATGGGAATCGATCACGGGCGCTCGGCGTGGCATCCCAGCACTCTCCCAATGAGCTACGCCGGTGCTTGAAACTGTGCTGCAAACAGACCCTATGCAGGCTTCACGTCGGGTAAGGAATTACGTTAACTTGTGTTGTAAAGCGTTTTATGACAGTAAAGTAACAACCAGGCATCACACAATGCGAATCGCGTAACGTATGGGTCGTTCAGTGATCCAACCCATTACAAAAGCCTCAGGCAATATTCTTCGTCGTTGTCAGCCACAGCATAAACAAAGTGCACGTAATGCGTTACGAGCGTATAGAGGGCACCCCGCTTTTCCGAAAAATGACGAATAATGGCATAGTGTACACTTCCCCAATACACATAACTTATGATGATTTAGTGGGTATGATTTAGTGGGTTTAGTAGTGGGTATCCCGCAAGGGTGCTTGTAGTAGCTGCACTGACTGCGTTTGAAAAAGGCTCTAGAAAGGCCCAGGGGCGTAGCTAGAAATGTTTTTCGGGGAGGGGGGGGCACCTCCTTGCTGCACCTCATTGAAATGGTCATTTTTCGCTCTGTATGCCATGGCGAAAAAAATTTTCGTGGAGGGCACGTGCCCGGTGTGCCTCCCCCTGGCTACGCCACTGGAAAGGCCGTGCTTCCAGCTTTCGCTGTGACTGTGCTGCGCATTCCACCGAGGCCTGGCGGTTTTTTATATTGCGATAGCAATTATATGGACACTCTCAGATGATTTTCGCCGTCGTCGTGTGTCACCGCCGGCATGTCCCGGATATGTATATGTGTCTGTACATATAAAAATGCATAAAGAAAAATCAGGTGAAAAAATTCTAAGACACCTGACCGGGGATTCGAGCCAGTGACCCCTCGCTTCGCATCCCGCTGTGCTTGAGAACAGAGCCACGCGCCTTGATTGTGCCGGCGTTATAACGGCGAGTTATTTATATGCACCATTTGCCGTTCGCGGTAGGGAGACCTCGGAGGAGCTCAACCACATTTTCAATCACGCAACGCCCTTACACTTCCTTTGAATTTTAAAAATTGACCTTGAGATGTGCACAAAAATATGGCCCTCTTGTGTGCCCACTGATGATGTAGAACGGCGAAAAAGTTACCGCATATCTGCGTGCTTCGCTGCAAATGTCGTCGAAAGACGATAGTCTTCTGCCGGCCGTACTACTATGTTTTGCCTTGCGTCAGACAGCGCCTCCTCTGTTGAATCGGCCGCATCTGCCCGGCATTGATAAATTGAAGGAGGCGCTGCGCTTACGCTGCGCGAGATATGGACGCCATCTGGCAGTGGCATCGGGAAACATGAGCTTGTACACAAGCCAGGGCCCACTGCCAGCGGCAGCACCATATCGTCGGCCGAGGGCTTTTTCGTGCATAGCGTTGCATTTTCAGCCCAGCCTAAGAAACACTCGGGTTTTTAGAATTACACATCTATGTATTTTATAGTAAAGGAACGCACCACCTAATACTTACGTATTGATGTTGTGCCTCAGAAATGCGTAATATCAGTTTTTTGATCGACAATGTTGACAACTACGAACGCAGACGCCAGTTAAACATGGCTGAGCGTTCAGCAAGTGGTTAAACATTGGCCGGGTGGCTGAATCGTGTGACAGACAGACAGATAGAAAAAACGATATAGACGCTCTTTTCAAGTGTTCTTAGCATCTTATGATGACATAAACTCTTTCTAAACACAGACAGACAGACCAAAATTTATCCGTTGAAGTATCCCATGAAAGGCTATCGTCTTTAAAAGAAGAGCATCGGGCATACTCTGCGTCAGACGCCACCACGTGGCGTCCGACGCAAAGTATTTTTACAACAGCCCGGGCCACTGAAGTGCTCTGCATTTATCATAATCATGGCGCCCGAAGAACAAGAGAAAGAAGACTGTAGCACACTGAGTGTACGCTCAGTATGCTACAGATGGCTATGCTATTCGTGGTTTTTCCTGCGTTACGCCAAGCTGCGACAGCATACGACGCTGACAGCATGCGACAGCAAACGACAGCCCGGTCCCTTAAAGTGCTCCGCACTTCAAAAAAAGGAGACTGGGTATCTTCGTGCCAGGAGTGGAAAGAACTCGCAAAAAGTGACCTACAATGGTTTAAAAAATTACAACTGGTGATGAATCACACTTCCATGCATATGATTCTCCTACAAAGAGACAGTCATCGGCATGGGTATAGAAGAATTCCTCACGACCCAAAAAACTCCGCATCCAGAAGTCTCGTGTTAACACAATGCTTATGGTGTTTTTCGAAAGGCAAGGTACTCTGCATAAAGAATTCATTCCAGTAGGACAAACTGTGGCGGTTACAATGCAGAGGGACACTTTATCATGCTTACTGCTGCGAATGCTACGGGTTTGCCGGGACTCGTTCATTCGTGTGACTGGTTCTTGTTGCACGACGAGGCACCGTGCCGCTGAGCACTTGAAGTACAGATTTAGCAGCAAGTGTGAATACACGAGTGAGGAACGGGCCGTAGGAAAAGTCCCTAGATTTAGAAGCATGAAAGTAGGAAATATATGACGAATCAAGAAACAGAGGCACCAGCTGCCACGATGTACGCTCCTTTAGCGAGACACGACGAAAAAAATAAATAAATAAAACCCCTGAGTGCTGCCGTTTGCCGTGCGATAGCCAGTATACGCTAATCCGACAGCTCTTCTTCTCGGTCCGAACAATTCGACTCTCCCGGTGAGAAACGCACGACTGCGGCGAAGCAAAAAGCAGGTATGAGGGTTGGATGATGGCATCGCGGACAGCTGCGGTGAATTTCCCGAAGGCCCACTTTTTTCTTTCCTTTTTTTCCGCAGGCTCGTTCCAGACACCGTCGTCCGCTTGAAGTTAGCTCACATTCATTTCACTTCTGTCGGTCTTGCCTTCTTATTTTGTCTCAGAAACGTGATTGTGTGCGCAAGCTTTCGTGCTGGCAGCTCTCTGATGTCCATCCTATGGGGTCGTGCTCAGGGATGGGAGGTGGGCACGTAAATGCGTCGGCGCCAGCTTCCAGCTTGAAAGGATATATGAGCGAGTGCGCCATTTGCTGTCATCGTTTTCTCCCCTTGATTCACTTACGATTGCTTGTTCAAACTCACTTTCTTGTTTTATCTGTACTGGCGGTTTGCGGAGAAGGTGATGTGTAAACGGATCTATCGGCTCTTTTTTTGAGCACGTTATTTGAGCGTGCCGCTTCATCTGTGTCTCTCAATATTCTTTCATGTGAGTACGATTTGGAAAGATGTCACAGGTTATCAGGGATCGCAAAATCATTTTGGTGAAGAGAGAGAGAAAGTGAAGTAAAGGTGGGGATTTTAACCAAGCGTGTCGTTGGCTACTCTATGCTGGCCAAAGGGAATAAAGAACAGAAAGAAGACAAAGAGGAAAACAGTCGTGACGGCGAACTGCCTGCTGAAATCATTATGGAGCCAAGGATTTTTACAAAGATTGAATATCACACCATGCGTTAGTATGCAAATTTCAGGTGGGAGAGATGAGGTGGCATAGTATTGCGTTTCGTAGTTTATTCATTTGATCAAGGATTCGCTTTAGCTGCGCCGCACAAGATTGTTCATGTTGGTGACCTCGTGAAAGCTTGCTATGCCAAATCTAAACCCACAAAAGAAAGTAAAGACGACATCAGCAAATTTCGTTTCTACCGGGCATCATGGCAGCTCAACAACGCTCAAGCAACTCGAGTTTGGATGTGAGTATGTGTTCATTTCTAATACGATGGAGAAACGGAGAGACGAAAAGCAGCTACTGCCACTAAGAAACCACTCTGCCCTCTATTATTACTAGACATAGGCAGAGCAGGTGCGGTGAAGTGCTTTTGAGAAAAATACAGAAATACGTAATTACGCGAAAACCCAAGCAGTAAACTAGAACATGCACGCAAAAACACAATTTGAAAATATGCGTAGTTGCACGTAAGGAAGTTTCACTGCACTTATCACTTAAACGTATAACATAGCCGGGATATTATGTCGACAAAGGTGATATGTCTGCAGATACTCATCGATGGCCGCAACCACCTGCACGGTGGAGTGTGTGCAAACCATAGAACTCTTTGAAGCCCATGAAGACCCATCCTGAAGAGTCGATTCCGGAGGCACTGAATAACAACGTCAGGTGTAGAACCGCGCTGGGTTCAAAACGCTTACGGGAGGGGGGTGGTACAATCGACTGAGATGAAGAAGAAAAGATGTTTTCTTCTCCATCTTTTCTTCTTTTTGGCGCCAGAACTCACTCCAAAAGTAGCCAAAGTAGCCATGTCATTTGATATTATTGCCCAATTTCTAGCAAAATAGAACAGAAGCGGTATTATCAACAGAGTCTTTACTATTCATGAATAAATAAAACCATATTGAAGAAGTAAAGCCACAAGTTTGAAAAAGAGCCATGGCGCCAACTGGTAATTTTCGTCGCCAACGGGGTCCAAAACTAGCATATTTGGCACAAAGTAGCCACCAACGGCAATCCTGGTACAGGTCGCTCTAGAATTTACACGAGGGCAGCATTCGGTCGAGCATGCTGCTTACACTATATACGTGGAATAACCAAAAGAAATCAGGTGGGAAAACGAAAACAATGGCGCTCTCGCACCTATTATTGTACGCGTGGCTGTATGCGTTGAATAATATAACACGTCGCTTAGTATTCCGCGCATCTTCTTTGCAAATGCGTAGATCTGATCATCATAAAGCGAAAGATGACAGGAGTGATGAGATTATCTCCAAAAAATAGCCAGCTTCTGACAATATTGTTGCTCTCTGACATGCTTTGTTCACGCCCAAAAAAGACGTGCTCTGTAATCTTCTTATAGAGGCTGCTGATTTATTAATAGAATGAGGAATGAAAATACATCGTAAGAGACATACTATGTTATGTAGCAATAAATATATAATAATTATGTTGGTATAACTCAAACAAAGAAATCCCGTTCTGTCGTGGTATCTACCAAAATTTTGGCTATTCTCATTTTTGTAAGACTGGGGAGATAAACTCAATGAAAAAAAAATTTATAAAGATACATTTATAAAAGCGGTTATTTTGAAAGTTTGCAGCGTGATAGCAGCGCTACCAAACTGCGAAAATCAGCAACTTCTGATATGCCAGAACTGACAAGGAAGTGGCAGTTCAGCTTCCTTATGAAAAGCAAAAAACAAAACAGTGCATCTTCTATCGCGGAACTTCCGGAGTTTCCTGGTGTAAACATGTTTCCTATTGAATGAAGCCGCCATTTCCGCCGATGGAGACTAAAAATAATTAGTTGACGAAAAGAAAAAAATACCAGTGTTTGTCGACGTTACACAGACTGATGTGCGTGTACCTCCGGTGGCAATCTTTTAGAGAGCGCTGTAGGCGTAAGCCTGTTTGCCTGGATCCACCAGTCACCGATAGCGGTATTCTTTGAAACATCGTATTGCACACTTCATCTTTTAAAGCTTCGCCGCTCCTCCTTTCGAAATAATGTGCATGGTTGCCGTGTTTTGACGTACTTTGGATGTTCTCGTTTCCATCCTTCACATTTTTAAATTTAATCTAGAGCCTTTCATCGTTTTCTACCCATACAAACACGGCGAGCGCTTATGCTATACCGAAAAATGCCGGTTCAGTCTCGGGACCAAAAAAAACAAGGTTTCGGCAACGCGAAAACTTATTTTTTAGTTTTCTGTGCCGGGAGAGTTTGAAAACACGCGTTGATAAGCTGTGTTTTGAGTTGGTAGCGTTTGCATGAGTGATTTTTTAACTGTTTATGTGAAGTAAGGTTATTGCTGCCGGTATAGCCCTCAAATGACCATTACATCGAGCGACGGTGCGTAGCCATGATTCTTTCAGTTTGCGACGTAAAGGCGCCTTACTTGTGCAGGGCGGTAATACGGAAACCTCATAAGCACGCGCAAACAGGCTTTGCGTCAGTTGTTGCGTAAGCATAGAACCCACATTTTCTATCATTGATTAGTATATAGACTTGATTGTTGGAAACAAAATGTTGTATAAAACTGCTCCGGTCAAGTATATTTTTAAATCACAATCTGAGAAATTGCTGACGCGGTCGCTGCGATTCGACAGTTGCACCAACGTTTTCTTGTTTTGTTATAGTGACAGTCGGGAGCAAATTACTTTCTAGCACAGCTCCTTGGCGCACATTTCCTTAAACACACTGCCCTAGTCGGACACGGACACATAGGTTGGGCTATCATAATCCAAACAACCAAAGGAGGCTTCAATGAAAATAATTCTTTTTACTGCGGTAGAGTTTTCTCCCTGTGTCATAAATTAGCCACTATTTTGCTAGTGACTGTACAGTTAGTCTTGATCGAGGGCTCTATAAGTGTAATATCTGGACTTTTACGCGCCAGAACTCGATACGATTGTAAGGCATACCATTGTGGAAGGCTCCGAAATTTTCAACCATCAGGTGTTCTTTAACGTGCCCTTGACATAGCACAATAGACGGGCCTCGTACTTCGCCTCCACCGAAATGCGACCGCCGTGACTGCGATCTAACCAGCTACCGTCGGGTTAGCGGCCGAGCACCGAAATTACTTCACCACGAAGGTGGACGTTCGGCCGTTCAACAACGTTTGAAACAATTCTGGTTTATCCGTAGATTACTCTTATCATGTAGCTGCTAATTCTACCAGCCTGTGCTTTTGTACTTATTTATTCTGAAGTCACTATCACTGATTTTATCAGCAAAACTAACAAGAGTAACAATCAACAAATTACAACTACGACAGCATCACCTCTTTTGAAGTGCATGAGACGCAGGTGCCGCCAAGATTTTGCTGCGTAGCACTCGTAGTGAGGAAGATGAATACTCAAGCCGGTGCGTGGCTGCGTTGCTGAAGCAATGAATGCACGACAATTATTGTGCGTATATGGTGTAGTTTTGTCTCTTTTAATATCTCTATTTTCACAAACTACGTTTTCTGGAGGTTGGGCTTTTCAGTTAGGGTGTACAGTTTACTTTAATTATTGCTTCTAATCTCTTCTTTTCAGTTTGTTTCGGCCTGAGAAGCTTCAGTTAATTAGAAGGTCCTTTTTTCAGCATGAGAAAGATCACATCTTTCTCGACTTCTACCTCCTGCAGCTAACATTTGCACAAGCGGCACTCATTAGCCGCCCTCTACTCGCGTATTGCTCATTGCGGAACAGCGCGATAAAGGACAAAACGCGAGTCGTGAGAAAGAGACCCAAACAAGCTGTTGCGCAATGAGCCTTTACCGAGCGGTCCAACTTTCCACGCTTCTGTAATTTATTTGTAGCTTAATTCTGCCTTCGCTAGTTGCTTTGGTAGACTCGCGTTATTTGCAACTTGCATATGCATGAAAGTAAATATTAAGTAATAGCTTCACCTCTGTTCCTGAGCCCAAACACGGAAAAGAAAACTGCTGGTACACGCGCTTAACGAAGCTGTGCAAACGTGCAGTGTCATAGCCGTGCCGCCGTGTCTGCTCTCATCTCCGGCGGCTCACTGCAAATTAGTGCGACCCTTTCTCGACCCATCACCGACGCCCGCATACGCATTAATCCACCAACTCATGCAACGACGATGCTGGTGGACACGCGCTCTTGTGCGGAAGTTGTTTGCATACATGACCACTGCCACAGTGGCAACAGCCTCTCGAGCATGTCCCTTCCACTCTGCTTGCCAGGGCATGGACACGCTACATTCCATCGTTAAGAGGGAGCGGGTATTGAAAACTAGCTATAGCTTGCTGCGCGCGATAGCGGCGTTTGGCCTGCGAAGCCGCGTGCCCTTAATCCACGGCAAAATGGCTGAAGTCCGAGCGTTCCTTTCTTCCGTTAGACACGACACACCGAACACAACCAAGATCGAAGCTGGTACAGTATATAGCGGAGTCCAAGGTTCCACGAAAACTCGTCAGGCGAGCGTAATACATACAAGAAATGAAAACATGCACTCGCCATGTCCAAACAAACAACAAACATATATTGTCGTTTCGGGGCTTTAAAAAATTTTAAAAGTAGCCGTGTCGTTAAGCACTTCACTGCCGCGATTGCGCTCGCAGACTACCAGTCAATGGCCTGTAAGCATTCAAACGACTAATAACGTGATTGACCGAACGCGGGGCAATCTCCCCTAGATTTAAATGCGCATTCTGCGTCACCCAACACAGAAATAGTCACACCATCTTGCACCCTCTTCATCTTCATTGTGAACAAGGGAACCGTAATGGCCCCGAAAATTCAGTATCTGTTTTTTTTAGACAAGACGAGTGCCTTTTTTTTTATTTCTTTAAATCATACATCGTATTTCTCAAGGAAGCACCTGAGTTTGTCATGCAATTTGCAGGAACGACAGCAGAAATGAAATTACTTTTGCCATAATGGCAGCGCCTCCTGCGTTCCGCCTGTAAATAACAATAGCATTTGGCCACCTTCGCTGTGGCTTGATGGCGGCTGCGCGATGACCAAACTGTCGCTAGCACACGCGCAAGTGATAACCGCTGCGTCTGCTAATCGCTTTCATGGCCCGTGGTGAGGTAAGCCTATAGCTGGAAAACGGAACGTAAGAGAGCAACGCAGCGTTGTGCACAGGCTGGCGTGCCACGTATTATTTCTTGGATGGCGCGGAGATCCGTAAGAAGCAGAAAAAACACTTATACGTAATAGATAGAAAGAAGGAAACTGTCCAGTAGGATGTTTTGTAAACAAATCTTCAACTTTCCAATTGGATTTTTTCGACCAGCTTCGTTACTTTAGAAGTTAATTAATCAGTCTTAGCTATTTATGCTAACGAGCCAAACACGAAATAGTGCGACATACTCCATGCAATAGCGAGGAGCATGCACTTGGTCGCGGGTTCATAAAATGCGCCGGCATATTCTTCAAGTCTGGCTGGATTTGGCTGAGGCACTCTGTATATCGATTCAATCAATAACTTGAAGCGTAACGCGGTCGCTCCTTTGTTCGTTAGCCCAACAATTCAGTGAATTGTTGGCACTCAATCAAATAAATAGCTACAGCACTCTCCTAAAGCATCCCTATGAGTCTTACCGTCTCCACCTACCACATACACGTAAACATAGAGCAGTCAAGCGCAAAACGATAAAATCCATGCATTAACTGGATAACGTATACTCGATCACCCCCCCCCCCCCCCCCCCCACACACACACACACACACACAGACACACACTTTGCCGCCCGCTGCCAATCACTGCAACTTGCTGAAAAATATCCGCTAAGCCTCAACAACCTTGTATGTCTGTGTGGATGACTTATTAAGAAAGACATTGAAATGCAAAAGAGAGACATTTTCTTCTGTGTAGAGGAGAAGCCGGAAGGGAACGATCATTTGGTCCACCATCGAGCGACCACGCTCTGGCTCCCGAAACAAACAAGCCTGTTCACAAGGGTTTGGCCGTATCGCGGTCGCTCTATATAGACGGTAACAGAAGTAACCCGACTGGAAGAGCCGAGCCTCATGTGACATGTCTGTGCCCATTACATATATGCGTGCGTTCCTCAGTGCACTCGTTGGCACTGTTGCTTCTCAGGCAAGTATAGAAAAATAAAGCAAGATTTCGGCGTTATAGCTCCAATTACTGGCACGGATTCGTGGCCGAGTTTTGCGTTACCCGTATGCGACGGTATATGCCACGTTTTCCGCCTAGTGCGATTTATTTGTGCTCGTGGCGTCGTCAGCACGAAGATCGGGTTCATAATCTGCAAGGTGATGCGAATGTGAAGTTCGTGATTTTCCTTTGCGTAGAACATTTCGTCAGCCACGAGCACCGAGTTCTTGGCAATATGGTCATATGATAACACCTAAGCCGTTCTGCTTAGCGCCACCGTATGAGGTATTAATCTTGCTATGCGCGTATTCTTTCTCCAGTAAATGCTGCGCAGACCATCCCATCTATGTCAACGTGAAAAGCTAGAAGCTTGTAAGACATAATAGAATAAAACAGGGACGCTGTCGAGAGGAAAGCAACAACATAACAAACCACGAAGACTCTTCTTCAGTTCGTTACGCTTAGACTAGCTGCGTGGAAAGAGTGAAGTGAGTGTACATGGGTTAGAGCGTGCATACAATCTAGTGCTGAGCTACACAGAGAACCAAACTTGAATAATATTGCTGAGGAGCGATGCGAAACTGAATCATTGTTGGGCCATCTGCAGAAATGAGGACGATGGGACGATGAACACGCAAATGTGTGTGTGCGGCGTGTGTGCAGTGTATGTGTGTGTGTGTGCGTGTTTGCGTGTTAGTGTGTGTGTGTTGCAGTATGTGTTAGTGCGTTAGAGTGTGTGTGTACGTGCGTGTGTGTGTGTTTGTGTGAGTGTGTGAGTGTGTGTGTGTGTGTGTGCGCGCGTGTGGGTGTGTGTGTGAGAGAGAGAGAGAGACAGAGAGAAAGATAGCGCTATTAGAACCAGCGATTTGGGTACCAGGTTCCCACCTGCATGGCAGCCAGTTGTACTCGCGCCCTGGCGGCGTCTTTAGCCAGCGCGTCAGAGCTAAGCAGCACAGCCTGCCACTGCTCGTCAACTATTTGGTGGCTCTGTCGAGTCACATGAAGGCGAGCCCGCAGGATGTGTTTCAGATCCTTCATTTCAGCGGATAACTGTTTCACAACTGTCGCAAATTACCCGGATATTGGTAGACTTACCCAAATTTATTTGTGAAGATTTATTAGACATAACTCTCATTTCTACCGCAATGATGTAGATGTCTGCTGCAAGCAGTTGGATGATGTGACAGTTCAGTATGTCATCACGTTGATTTAATTTTATTCGCATTAAAAGTTGCATTAAACTTAAGCTAAATTGTGGAGGATTAATGTTTTGTTCTTGTGTATTTCCATGTGTCTCTCATCGCCATCGTGTTGTCATAGTCGTTGTCATTGCCATTGACGATTAACCTCCGTATGTACATTGGTCGCCACACAACGCCATCAACAGTACCCCGGTGTCATCACAATCACACACACGTGCACACGTACAATCAATTTCTAGCTCGGGTGGATGAAGGCTATGAGTGTTCCCGCGAGCCATCATGCTTTATTTTCAATTCTACCTAATGCTATCGTGTCTACTAAACAAGAGACGAACGATATTAGTAGGCTTGTAATCATTAGTGAAATATGCGGAGAGTGCAGTATTAGCGAACAAATCTATGCGGATGATACTACTACATATCTTTTTTCTGTTGGAACGCCAAGTGAACTCATTCTTTTTGCTATTTAAGTACTAAGAACTCACAGAGTCCCATAAGCATTTATTTGAGACGATTCGAAGGTGAAAGCCATTTTCTTTGTCTTCTTAGTCCATGTATTGATCCTGTTCTGCCACCCTTCGAAAGATTCCTGCACTAAACGTGGTTTCTTAATGCCTCCATGATCGCAGGCACCTCACCTTGGTTTTTGCATTGCCTGCGTGATCTGACCACGTTTGACCACTCCGCGATCTCATGCGATGACGTTATCTCGTGACGTGATATTGAAGTAACAAAACTTTGCCGATCTGTGACGTCATTGTGATGTCATCACATGATGACAATTTTTCTACCACCCGTTCGCGACGCCGCGGAACGCCGACGGTCAAATTTCGCGTTTGATGAGGAATCTAAGGCTCTCGCATTAAAAATTATATCCGTGCACTGTGGCAAATTTACGACGCAATAATTGTATAAAAGCAAGGCCGCTTCCATATTTTTATCCAGCGGCCTTGGCTGTACTGTCCTGAGCTGAATTCAATTCATACGAAATGTCTGAGCACCTAGGTCTTCATAACTTCATAACAACGAAATTGATCTGTCACAAACTCTTGCAACTCTCGGTGTTCCTATTTAGGAACAAATTTCATATCATTACCGTACAGAATGCATTAGTTGTAGACTTCGTAGTTTTAAGTGCATTGCGTCGATGGTATGGAAATACTATGTGTGAAACAAGAAGAACCATTCTATTGTCACGTGGCCGTGATGTAGACGAAGGCAGCAGTCGGCGTGTCCAGAGATGAACTCTTTATCTGACCAACTTGTGGCCGGCAAATGGAAACTTAATCTACAACAATACACACTGTACGATAATAGCAGAGATCCGAGCGTCGGCCGTCGATAATCTGACAAGCGGTGAAGCGCGTCGGCTTTTATACATGTATCCAGCGCTATTCCAGCGTTATCGCTAGCGGCTGCGTAATTTCCAGAACTCCGATGTTCGCGTTGATCACGTAATCTGATCGGAAGGTTCTAACATTATCTAAATAGTTCCCAGCCATTCGGGCAAGTTTTGCGCAAGGCAGCAGTTTCATTTGCAATGGAACGGTAACACAATAATAGAAAGAAATGAGTGGGCGCAGCACTATAATGCTCTTTATCCTTCAAATTTATATTATGGCCATCTGGTGTGGTCTACAGGCTCTAAAGCGTCATTACATAACATGGCCGTGCTACAAAAACGAGCCCTTAAGTTTACAGTTCTTTCCTTCATTTATAACGAGGGTCTCGTTCTGGCAGACTTGATGCCTTCAGGTGGTATGCGAGGGATTATTAGTCAGCTGCCCGCTCGTAATAAGATCACGTACTACGTGACGCCTACAGGCAAAAAAGAGTGTTCCACACTCGCCGTAATGGCAACAGGCGGCGCTGACTGACGCTCCCACGTTTAAATGAACATATATACCCTAAAAAAGTGGACGGAGGGATGACCGCCACCGTAGCTCAGTGGTAGGGCATCGGACGCGTTATTCGAAGGTCGCAGGTTCGGATCCTGCCGGTGGCAAGTTATCTTTTCGTCCACTTTCCTTTCTTCACATTTACATTACAATTACTTCTAATAGCTTCCCCTATACTTTCCCCGGCATCTTTGTCTGTTAGTTCTCATTAATACTGTGTTTAACAAAGCAAACGAGCCCTTAAGTTTACAGTTCTTTCCTACACACGGTATACGTATTATGTGACACATGTATATTTATTTTTGCTCAACGTCAGGTTGCTTCTCTATTGCCACAAAGACGGCTTGGTGATCAGTGAAGTAACACCCTGCCGCCTTTATGGCCCCAACACACTATTTAGAATTGTCTGTCTGTCTCTGATAGACAAGATCAATGGTGCTTCCCCATTGGGTCGTCTGTGCAGTTTGAAGACTGGCTAAGTCGATGTTAAAGGTGTCCTTCAAAGGAACACAGAGTGTGGAGCACGATTGAAGTCACCAGCCAGCACACACAGTTCACTTGCCGCACGACTAGGTATAGACAAACTTATCCGCTCTTCTGCGCCGTTGAGCAGCATTTGCGCTCTCCTTCTCCATGGCTATACCACACAGGCAAACGCCTGTGTGGTATAGCCATGGAGAACTGACACTGACACAGTGGAACTCGACGGAATTCACCAACGCCCGTCTTCACAACTTGGACCCAAATCTACAGCTCCGTCTTCCGTCAGGAATAACCAGAGACGAGGAGACGCTCTTGTGCCGCCTGTGGCTCGGGGTGGCCTTTACGAATGCTTATTCGTTTCGAATCGGAATGGCCAGCAGCCCGGCATGTGACAACTGTGGCTGCGAGGAGAGCATCGCCCATCTTCTCTAGGACTGTCCTCGCTTCAGTGCGCCAAGAAAAGAACTTAAAAATGTGCTGCATGGACTGGAAAATCGCCCATTGTCGGAGGAACGAGTCTTAGGACACTGGCCGAGACCGTCCTCGGCACGCAAGGCATTGAGAGCTTTGTTGCGGTTCTTGCGGGCAACTGGTCTCAGAGACAGACTGTAAGCAGTGTCGTTTATCGTATTAGTGTTTCCTTTTTTTGCTTTCTTTTTTCTTCTCCTTTTTATAACATCTCTTTTCTGTCATCTTTTATTCCCCTTACCCCCCTTCCCCAGCACAGGGTAGCCAGCCGGTCTGAGAACTGGCTAACCTCCCTGTCCTTCCTTTTCTCCTCTTCCTCCTCCTCCTCCTCCCGGCCAATTTTTGACCAAATTCCAACCACTGAATACTGAATTTTCGAACCGAATCCAATACTAATCGAATAGCGATGAAACCGAATCGAATACGAAGACAACTCGAGTACTATTCGAACGGTTTTTGACTAGTAAGGCCACCATTTTCAATGGAGCCCAGGAATTATACAAAATTTCATTTGAAACAAACATTGTCCGGCACGATCGATCAATGATTACGGCGCCCGGTTGCTGATCCGAAGGTCATGGGTTAGATCCCAGCCGCGGAGGTCGCATTACGGCGGTGGCGGAATGGTAGAGGCTCGTGTAGTGTGCGATGTCCGGTCACATGACACCACCAGGTGGTCAAAATTCGCGTAGCCCTGGACTATGGCATCGTTCATAATCATATCGTGAGTTTGCGACGTAAACCTTCTGATATAATTATTATATTACAGAAAAAAGTATGTGTGACTTTAACAAAGGAACATTACGAGTACTCTTAATCAACAAAAATATTACAATTATGAAAACTGAGGTGAGCTCGCCTAATGCAGCGACTAGAGCCTGCGAGGTATCTTTGTAACGGTATACGTTGAAATACACAATTGGATACCCTATTCATAGTGATAATTTGCGTATAGCTTCTAAATAAAATAGGCGCATAAAAATTAAACAATCTTTAACCAAGCCCCACATATATGGCTAATCATGAGATGAAGCAGTTAAACCACTCATAACAGCCTGCACCTTCGCACAAAAAGCAGCTGACCATGAGTGCTGAATACTGTACCGACAGGATCAATTTAC
Source organism: Rhipicephalus appendiculatus (assembly GCA_030522465.1). NCBI lineage: Eukaryota > Metazoa > Arthropoda > Arachnida > Ixodida > Ixodidae > Rhipicephalus > Rhipicephalus appendiculatus. The sequence continues at coordinate 88,717 of JALIZH010011216.1, forward strand.
AATGACACAACAAGTGACTTTGTTGTTATTCATGTACACGTGTGCAACAATTACACTTCTGAAGCTGGGGAAAGCCGTAGTACCTTCCTTCAGCTATTACAACACAGACAGGAACTGATGACCCTTCGCTCTTTGAACGTCTCCTTCTTTTGGGGCTTTCACGTCGGAGAAGACTATTCTAAAATTGTTCGAAAAATATTCGGTATTCTCAATATGGACTATTCTATTCGAGTACCGAATCGAAGAGAACACAATTCGATTCGTTATTAGAAATTTTCGAATAGTCGTACGCCCCTGTTAATTGGGTTACTTAGTCTCACTCGCAACACAAGGAATAAAAAAAGCCGGCAGATACCACACACTGTGGGAATCGATGTAATGTGAAACAGCCAGGAAAGAGGAAATCATGCTTTACATAAATTACATGTCAAGTTTTACATGTTAGGACCTGTCATTTATGTTCGTTGTACAGTCACGTCACGCAATACCAAATTTGGTGTATATCAAGCTACCGAAACGGCCGCGAGCGCGCCATGAGCGTGGCATCCAAGTCATGTTGCACATGACAAATCATGATTTCCATATTACCACTTGTCATTTATGTTCGTCATACAGTCCTGTCACTCAATACCAAATTTGGTGTACCTAAAGACAACGAAACGGCCGCGAGCACGCCATGAGCGTGGCATGCAAGTCATGTCGCACATGATAAGCCATGATTTCCATGTTACCACTTGTCATTTATGTTCGTCATACAGTCCTGTCACTCAATACCAAATTTGGTGTACCTAAATACAACGAAACGGCCGCGAGCACGCCATGAGCGTGGCAAGCAAGTCATGTCGCACATGGCAAGTCATGATTTCCATATTACCACTTGTCATATATGTTCGTCATACATTCATGTCACTCAATACCAAATTTGGTGTATATCAAGCTAACGAAACAGCCGTGAGCGCGCCATGAGCGTGGCATTGAAGTCATGTCGCACATGGCAAGTCATGATTTCCATATTACCACATGTCATTTATGTTCGTCATACAGTCACATCACTCAATCCCAAATTTGGTGTATATCAAGCTAACGAAACGGCCGCGAGCGCGCCATGAGCGTGGCAAGCAAGTCATGTCGCACATGACAAGTCGTGAATTTCCATATTACCACTTGTCATTTATCTTCGTCATACATTCATGTCACTCAATACCAAATTTGGTGTATATCAAGCTAACGAAACAGCCGTGAGCGCGCCATGAGCGTGGCATTCAAGTCATGTCGCACATGGCAAGTCATGATTTCCATATTACCACTTGTCATTTATGTTCGTCATACAGTCACATCACTCATTCCCAAATTTCGTGTATATCAAGCTAACGAAACGGCCGCGAGCGCGCCATGAGCGTGGCATGTAAATCATACTTTTCATGACAAGTTAATCATGATATTCATGATATGACCACCCAATTATGCTCATCATGAAGTCATGTGATGCCATACGAAATTTGGTATAAATCCCATTAACGATACGGCCAGGAGAGCACAAAGTCGTAGGTGGCTAGATAGATAGATAGATAGATAGATAGATAGATAGATAGATAGATAGATAGATAGATAGATAGATAGATAGATAGATAGATAGATAGATAGATAGATAGATACGCTCAAAGTCGTCGAAGTTCGCTAAGAAATGCTTCGCATTAAATAAGCAAAGAAGATGCAAATACGTAGCCAACTCGGCAGGAAAGGATTGAAGGACACTTTGTACTGATTAAGCCATGTGTTTTTTTACACACTCAGTGGGATGGCACACAAGCGGAATGTGTTCGTGTTTTTTTTTTTTTTCACCGCGATTCGCAGCGAGACGCGAGACTAATCTGCCACCGTTCGCATGCGTTCGTATTTTAAGGCGAAAGCCTTTAATGTCTCATGCTCACGTCTGTCCGTATGTCCGTCCCTCCGTGTCAGTCCGTTCATCCGTCCACTGAACGTCCGTCCGTTTCCACCCGTCCGTCCATGCGAGCCCTGGCACAGTTCCAGGTGGCCGCCTGGGCGCGCAAACGGACGCTGGTCGCGTCGGACATTAAACATGATGAGTGGTTTTCAGCGCAAAACGACGAAGACAGAGGAAAAGGAGGGACACGAACACCAGCGCTGTGTTCCTCACATCAACCACTCATCATGTTTAACGCAATCCAACTTGCCCAAATGTCAGTTCTTCTGCGTCGGACATTACAGCGCTGGCGCTTTGCTCGCGTAGCGTCGCTGTGGCCAGCGTTTCCAATCATGCAAGGAGGGAGTAGCGCGCATCGCGTTCCATTCTGACCGACCCCGTCTCAATGGACGCAGGCGTTGGCGGAGCACACTTTGGAATTTACAAAGTGTCCGGCACGCAGATGGCGTCTACACGATGCGCAAAGCGCGAGAAAATACGAACGCATGCGAACGGAGGCAGATTAGTCTCCCGTCTAGCTGCGATTCGCGGTAAAAATGAAAAAGAAATCACGCACACATTCCGTGTGCTTGCCATCCCACTGAGAGTGTAAAAGAAAAAAAAAGATAGCATAGTCACTCGAATGGCCACAAACTTTCGCCGAACACACTTTGGAATGTACAAAGTGTCCTTAAATTTTTTCTCCCGGTTTGCGCATCGTGCAGACGCCATCCCCGTTCCAACGTTTAAATTCGCGGATACTGTAAATTCCAAAGTGTGTTCCGCGAACGCCTGTGTCCATTGAGACGGGGTCGGTCAGAATGGAACGCGGTGCGCTCGTCTCCATCCTTCCATGATTAGAAATGCTGGGCACAGCGACGCCACGCAAGGAAAGCGCGAGCGCTGTAGAGTCCGACCCGACCGGCGTCCATTTGCGCGCACCGGCACCCACCTGGCACCGTGCCAGGGCACGGACGGAGGGAAGGACGGACGGATGGACGGACGGACACGGACAAATGGACCGACAGATGGACGGGCGGGCACGGACGGACACGGACGGACGTAAGACATTAAAGGATGTCGCCTTAATACACTAACTCTAGGTCTTCCTCTCCAGTGGCGTCGCGGCGGCCGCCCGGAGCGCGACGCCGTATACGCTCCACGCGGCAGGCCACACGGTGTGTTTGGTCGAGCGGCCATGCCTCTGTACTCGAGCACTTGGCAAACACGTCAGGTGATTCCTGAATTTGTACATATGAGGCTTCATTTGAGCTCACACGCTTTTCATGTATATTCTAGCAAAGAGATGAATCCTACCGTAACGGTATGGATGGAGCCAAAATATCGGTGCACAGGCAGTATAACAACTCCTGAAAAGCCACCGTGCTAGATCTGGTTACATTTAAAAGTTCACCTGTGTATCTAATTAGATTTCATTGTAACCAGCACAATAGAAAGAATGCTGAAAACCAATGAAGCGTCCACTTTATCCTTTAGGAAACGACTAGAACATAAATTACATGATTGGAATGGCGCTGTTTCAATGTCTGTTACGGATTTGCCAAGAAAGGGGCTGCTTTAACCCAAAGTGGCCTCGATAGTTATGCCAATAAAAAATCAATGAATGAAAAAAAAATTGAAGGACACTTTGTACATTCCAAGGTGTGTTCGGCAAAAGCGTGTGGCCATTCCACTGACTATGCCATGTCTTTTAAGGCGAAAGCCTTTAATGTCTCATGCTCACGTCCGTCCGGTGTCCGTCCGCCCGGTGTCCGTCCGGCGTCCGTCCGTCCGTCCACACCCCCCCACTGCGCATGCGCCAACCCATTAAAAAAATAAAAATAAAAAACCTCCTCTCCACCTCTCTCTCCTATAGGCATCCCTCACCGCGGAGGCCACACCCTCACTGCGCATCCCCTCCCTCTCTCCCCTCTTACGCTCCCACTCTCTCCTCTAGGCATCCCCGCCCGCAGCGTCCACACCCCCCACTGCGCATGCGTGTCTTCCCCTCTCCTACGCTCCCCCCCTCTCTCGCCTCGCGACGCCGACTCAGGCAGCGCCTGCAAGCGAGTTTCTTGGTTGAAAAACCGACTGCCCGCGCTGCACAACCGTTAACTGGTCACCCCGTATATATGGCAATGGATCCTGACCTGCAAGGTGGTGCCGGTGGGAGATTTCTCCTGTGCGTTGTCGAACGATAAAAAATTCGCAGCGTGCACGTTAACTAAAAGCGGACTGCGGGTCTCTGTGTCCACTCCGAGTCTTCTGTCTCTCATTGCCCATTAGCAGCGATTGGGATGTTCCAGTAGGAAACACCGGTCCATCACTGCGTGCTTTGCGCCCCCCAGGTATCTCTCCTGTGCAACGCTGCGATGAGCGCCAGCGTCAATGCCGCCGCCAGTGTAAGCGTTAGCGCCCGCTGCTTCGCATCTACACATGGTTCCCTTTAGCGGGAGATGGTGTATTTTCTTACGGTTTTTTAGATGCGAAGCATCTTATGCTCGGCGCTATGTCCATCCCTCCCGCGTCCGTCCCGCGTCCCGCGTCAGGCGTCCCGCGTCCGGTCACCTTCATGAAGTAGGGAAGCAGCCACTATGCGAACCAGAACACTGTAGTACAATAAGGCCGTCAACCACCATTACAGTCACAAGAGTCATGTCCGAGAGCACAGAGTGGCTGCTTAGATATGGCTAGGCATGGGGTGGGTGCAAGCAAAGGATAACGCGCACTACCGGTGGTGTCTGTCACCCATGTTCACTCCATTCCTTGATCTTGCTTGCATGTGCTTGTGGTGGCTTTGTCCTTCCCTCCTTCCCGCGTCCCACAGCCCCTCTCTCTCCTCTCCTACGCTTCCGCCCTTTCTTCCTCTAGGAATCCTTTACTCTACGGAGCGGCGCCCGCGTCCCGTTGACTCCATTCCTTGACCTTGCTTGCGCTTGCGGGGGCTTTTTCCGCCCTTCGTCCCGTGTCCCACACCCATCTCTCTCCTCTGCTATGTTCCCCACCTTTCTCTCCTCTAGGAATCCTCTAATCTACGGAGCGGCGCCCGTGTCCCATTGACTCCATTCCTTGATCTTGCTTGTGGGGGGCTTTGTCCGTCCCACAGCCCCTCTGCTACGCTCGCCACCTTTCTCTCCTCTAGGAATCCTCTACTCTACGGAGCGGCGCGCACGACAGTCGGTGCGACAGCTGCATACTCTGCTCGGGGCGCCACGGTAGTTCCACGGTATGAAAATAACGGAGCGCGCGCGCCTCATTCTCTCTCCTGTGCAGCACCGCGATGAGCGTCCAGGCCGCTGCCGCGAAACGGAAGCGGCGACGTTTCTCCCGCTCAAGCCAGCCATCTCCCCGCTGCATCGCATCCACACACGATTCCCTTTATCGGGAGATGGGGAGTATTTTTCTTTCTCGTTTGGTGGCGTTCATTTTATCAACGTCATATCTGTGACCGAAATGCCTCACCAGAGTCTTGGTGGGCCCCGGCCTAAAATACTTTCGTGACATCGGCAGCGTAGACCGGAAGAATGCGAACATAAAAAAACTGCATTGCAGCAGGAATGAAACCCAAGCGTTCCGCGTGGCAGCCAGGTATTCTGCCACAGAGCCATGCCAGCTCTTGAAATTGGTTTGAAAAAAAAAAAAAACTCTACGCAGGCGTAAGGTTGGTGCAACGTCAGTTGCGCTTGCAGTGCTGTCTATCTAATTTTATAACAAAGCGATAAACATTACATATGTCACACCATAACTTACACAATGTAGTCACCAGTAGACGCGAATGTAGTGGACGTTCCTGCTAAGCGTAGTGTGTGCCCACAACCACTTCACTTAACATCGACCCACCTCGTAACACCTGCCTCAAAACGGGAAAAAATCAGCATACGCTTCAGCATTACACTTTGCGTAATCAACATCACGGACTAACACAAGAACAACAATTCAGCCTACCACTGCTGGCGCAGGTAGCGCGCACGTCAGTCGTGGCGTCGTTACGCAAATATGAACAATCAGTTCTCATATTTGCATGTTTTCTAGATACGTGAAGGCATATAAAATTTCTATATATGTTTACTCAGTCCTTCATCCATCCGCCTCGTAACGTTATGCTCTTTAAAAATGGCCCCACCTCCCCGAAGGGAATCGTGAGGAAATGCGAATGCATTTCGCGCGCGCTTCACTCCATTTATATATCGTGGTTGTGGTTCGAAGAAGGAAAAGGCGCCTAATTTCTGCAGCCCGGTCGGGAGCACGGCGCAGCACCTGTTTTTTTTTTGCTTTTTTTTGTGTTTTCGTTATTTTTTTCTTTTTTTTTTCATATATAGCTCCGCCGAGCTCCCGCGATGCGAGCGCCCTCACGCGTCAGAGCGCGCTCCTCCTCTCCACTCACTCTCCGCTACTCCACCCGCACCACCTGCTCCGGTTGCTAGGGGCGAGGATAAGCGCGCGCGCCCGCAGCTGTTGCTATGGGAGAGGGAGTGAGAGCGCAGAGATAACACCTGCCGCGGACAACGCCAACGCCGCACAACGCCGGATGCCTGACATAGCCCGACTATGAAATGCATTCGCATTTAAAAGTGCCACATGGCAAACTTCTTGATGCTTGCTTCACATATCTTTGATTCGTACAGTACGTGAGATCTGTCATTCTTTTAGCCAAGTGGCAGTGACCGCCTTATTTGCGAACTGCAATATATTCACCATGTATTCATTCAGTGTAATGAGGAAATGTGTTCTCGGGACGTTCTTCAGAATAATTTTTAAAATAGAGCTACCAATTGATCTGTGTGGTATCGAATATTCAACCATAAATAAAGATGATGATTTACCCTGAGATTTATTTGTGTATACAGTTATTCATTGATTATGGTGCTCCCGCATGCCATGCTATCATTGCGACCTAGATTCTGCTAACACGTATTAGAGAACTTGGAGCACGAAAATTTGTTCCTGAGTGGCTTCAAAGGATCGAACCTCGGCCTGTGATATTGGAGTTTTGAATTAGCTGTAGCGCCAGTGTGACAGATGCACTTTGTTTATGACGAAATAGTTAATTATAAATATAAAACTTTTTTGTTTGTACTTATTGCAGTTTTTTGTAGGTATACACAATATCTCTAAGGCCGGCAATAAAGAAAAAGGGCAAGGCCTCTACGTGCCGACATGTTAGACCTGAGCCCGCGCCATTAATCTGCCGGATAAACAACAATGTTTTTCCATCCATCCATTCACCTCGTGGTTGAACACCAGTCTTCAGAGGAGGAAATCAGGGGATCCAAACCTGGCAGCAATAATGCAACTTGTTTCGTGAGGATTAGTTATTTTTCTGGCCATAATGCTTTTGCCTGACAGAGGGATCACCCTCCATACTCTTGTATGCACTTTTTCAAAGATGGAGAAATGAACTTTTTAAATGCTTAAGCATTTCTATGTGGATAAAGTGAGAGAACTGTTTGTCGGTCCCTCTGTTTACTAGGTTTATTATTCCTATAGAGAAATGAATGTACTGTATAGAATCGTGGGGGGGTAACATATACGACATACCTAGAACCACTACTACGACTACAGAAGAGCCCTAAAGAAAATAGGTGGAAACCATGGCAATGCAAATAATAATATATTTCAGGAGCAACGTGTCTTATCAGTTTTGGCTCTTCGTGATTATAAAGTTGCCCTTTCCGTTGACAAAATCATAGGCACCAGCTTTACCCTCTATTCCACTCTTTTCACCGTACCGTCGCGAAACACTAGACACGCATCCAACGGCAATTTTAATTTACCTACTAGCTATATCTTATATGGCAAACGTTTATTAGAATTTCATGGGACAAAAATTTCGAACAAACTACCCTTAGAAGTAAAAGTCGCACGAAACTCTACGAACAGTGCAAAAATATTTTGCTCGCAGCATCAAGACTTGTAAATAGTGTATTTTTCAGTTTTCCTATTGCGATCGTCAGTGTATGGTACCCTTTTACCTGTGAAATAAATTGTAAGGATGAGATTATGTACGTGACTTATTACATGCCTACTTTATGATATTTTGTTTTACTTGAGTAAATATGAATATTCGTTTGTCTATATGTTTGTATATACATATGGGAATAGTATTCGTATATATGTTTACATATATAAATATGTGTGCGTATATCCGCATGTGTGTAAATATATATATATATACTTTGCTAAGCTGTTGGTATGTACTCTGCTTTGGACTGACCACTAGCCAATTAGGCTAAGGTCCAGATAGTTTTAATAATTTCTAACAACTTGTCAATAAAATTGAGATTGATTGACTGAAAAAAGTACACTTTTTTCTTGGCGTTGCTGAGTTCGCACCCAGCCTTGGAGCATCGTTATATTCTCTCAATCAGGGACGTTGCATTGTGCCAGGTGGCCTCCATCGCTTTATTATTACGATAACAATAACATCGGCACTTTCGTCTGGTTTTTCAACCAGACATGACGGGACTGGAATGACCTTTCCACCAAGGCAGTGCTTCAATCTGACTTAGCCATCTTCAAACACATTACAGAAGAGCTATTTTTGTAGACAAGCCCACCCCTATGTAAACCCGCTTTATGTAGAGGCCTTTGAGGTATTATAAATGAATAAATTAATGAATTATTGAAACAATATTAAATAAATAAACAAGTCAAAGAGTTTGAACTGGTCACGTTGCGCCACAGTGGCGAGGCTCCAAGAGAGCGCAGCTATAGTGTCGCTCCCCAGCGGACAACGCGGTATGTCGTCACAACTCCATATTTACGCTGCGGTGGCTCAAACCCATTGCGATGCAATGAATGAAGTTGGGAGCCCAGGTGTAGTAGAGCTTTGGCTGTAATAACCGTTCTAGTTTCTCGGCTGTTGTTTTTTCACCGCCTTTTTGGCATGAAACTGCAATACTACAAAACATGCAAAGACCCCTCTTCATAGCATTACTGCAGACAGAGTGCTCGGAAGGTGATTTACTTTACTAGAAACAGATCTATGTAGTTAAAAAACATTTATCTGAAAACCATGACCTGTTTTGTACGGCCATTTCTTATATTGAAATTACCACCAACATTTCGAGCTTGCGCAATTATTTACACAAATGAACTGAAGAAACGGCTGCTCTTCCATGAGTTCTCATCACTTTCACAGAGCTATTGTTTTTTGCACCATGCTGATCTTTATTGAAAACATGAACTGTTGTTTTAGTGCAATTGTCACTTATGTTGAAGCAAAATTTTTATGCATCGGTAATTCTGTGCATGTAGATGCAGGGGCAGATGCTTTTTTTTAAAATAAATATTGTCGTCGAATGCTAAGCACTATGTACAATAAAACTTAGTTTTTGAGACGATTCTTCGCAGTTTTCTTAGCGTTGTTTAATGACGTACAGCTGACTGCGTATACAAGGTAGCTTAGACTGCTTTGCTTTATGTGATAAACTGCAGGGCACGACAAACTACAGTTTGCACGTTGAGATACCGTAGCAGCGCAAGTACGGCAAGTGTCGCGGGTTTATTCGTGGATTGCATGATAACTATATAAGATAGGAATAACCATGTTTCCACCGAGACGCCAAATGGTCCTCTCATTTGTGTCAAGCAAGTTACTTCATAGTCTCTCGCCGAGCATTTCCAGATTCGTATTCCTGCGTGTTTACACGTGAGAAATGCACCGTGCCGCCTACATCGCGTTTCCGCCGCACGTGTGATAGCGTCGCAAATGGGCACGTCATCTGCATTATCTTCCAAAGTTCACTCCATCAGCGCAAATGATCCAACCGAGCCGCGTAACTTGTCGCATCTCATAACACCACACTCCTAAGTTTTTAGACTTCCACACTACAGCTATATACTCCTAAAGAAATTGCTCAGTGCGCAGCTTTCAAAAAAGAAAGTTTTTTTCGGTGAGCCTAATGGTCGCGCTCGCTGTTAACGTTAATAACCGACGTTACGCTTATGTTCGTGGCACATAAGTTGCGCAGCCATAACTCCGCGTACTTCAAATGAGCCTTGTAGAGCATACTGCATTTACCCAACATCCGGATATATCCGTACTTTCTAAAGGCACTTCGGCTGCGGGACTTCACACTTGGACTGTAATAACCGTTCACGTCTGCGGAACTGCTATCGGTTTAAATTAGTTTCGTAAGAAGGGGAATCGCAGAATATCACGTATTCGTTTCCATTTACAGAAAAAATAAATTTCGCTTCGTGCGAATGATATTATGGCAATTGCCCTTGCAAATTATTATAACACTGGGGTGACCACTTGCAGCTGCTAAGGTAGCCGCAATAATAACGTTGCCAAGCCGTAACAGTTGGCTTTCCTCGTGACCAACTCCAATTGCCTATCCTTGAATCTCGTAATTGAAAAACAAACTTTTGAAAACGGCCTACGATGCCGAGAAAATGTTGTACGTAACCTAAAAAATATCCATGCTTGCTGAATTCAGATAGCGTCAATGCCTCGTTGTCATTAACCCTACTTCAGTGAAAACTGCGTTACCTGCTATCATCGCTACTGCGTCCTAATTTTCTACGACGTCGTTTTATTTTTTGCATTCGTGGTCGTTGTTTCGTCCATCCCGCCACAGTCCTCGTTATTTTCGTTCCATCAGTGGAAGGAGTATCGGAGCAGTTGATAATGACAGGCGAGAATTAACCGTAATAATAATATATGGAATTTTACGTACCGCAACCAGGATCTGGTGTTCTTTAACGTGAACTTGCAACGCACAGTACGGCAGTATCTAGAATTTGAGCTCCATCGAAATGCGACGGCCGATGCGGACGTCGAACCCGCGACCTTCGAGTCAGCAGCCGAGCATGATAACCGCTACACCACCACGGCTGATGGTAGGCTAAAATTAGGGCCGTGCTTGGGCGTCTTCCTACAGCGCAATAGTCGTCGACAGAAGGAAGGGGGCTGGTTCTGACGTCATGCTGGAGGTCGCAAAATACTGTCCCGTAAGCCGAAGCCTGCCGAGCCCTTCTCTAGTGGACTCTTAAAGGCCCTTTATTGTCCGGTGCAGCGTTCGCGTCGGCGGTGGCGGAAGTTGACAACGCCAGGTTCACCATGTTAGGTTGACGCGAAAACGAAGAATTCTTTACTCCCCACTCTTGCCGCGCCGCGTCGCCTTGACGCATGTGCATTTGCTCAAATTATCACAAAATCCTTTACACCTAAACAGCTGCGCTAAGAATTGAAATTTGGCAGCAAAGTAATCGTTGGTGAAGTTTTTGTTACTTTTACACGTACTCTGAAATATAAATCCTACTCAGATGAAGGAAAGAATGCTTGAATTGGTCACTACAATTTACCGTCATTTTATTTCCACCAAGATATAATCACACGCTATGGCGAGTTCTTGATGCCTTCAACGTTAACACTTACACATGCATTAGTCAAGAACAAACATCGCTCAAATATTGCTTTCATAATCGATGGTTTATTAACGAGGGACTCACGTTGTTCGTCAAGTTGCAGTGTCTCGCGATGTGTTCTTCCTTCTGCCTTCTCAACACTGCAAGAGTACTGGCCTGAGTAGTACATGTGCACTTGCTGAATGACCATGAAGTTCTTGAAGAAGTCACGTTTTGTGAAGCCTGCAACTCGTCACCGTAGAACTGCCAGGCAACGTTATCGACTGGAGGACTGGCATCCACGTGCATTCCAGGTACATGTTATTTTCCTGGATGTTCTGAAGGCTTAACTTGGTACGCAGCTTCAATGAGATCCTGGGCTTCTCTGCGAAAGAAAGACATAGTGCGGAAAATAGAACATGCGAAATATTTTTTTTTCATTCTGTTGGTGATTGATTGTGCAGAATTAGGCTATGCACCGCAGGGAGATTAAGGCTGAAAAGCCTCGTTTTTTTCTGCACTCTAGAATATTTATGCGAATAAAAATCTTAACGAAAGAATGGTTATTTGACAACTACTATGTTTTGTTCTGTTTAGATGCGGTTCTTCTGATTTAGAATAAATACAACATTAGAAGCACTCGTTTCAGAGAGAAGCATTCAGTTCAGGGTGGCGGCTACCAAAACCCAAGGCTTTCAATTGACAGCCCCCCTCCCTCCCCTGCCAACCGACATTGATTTTTTTTTGTCCATTTGCTACATCCTAAACCGTAGTGTTATGTTGCATTGGTGACTTGTGAACAAGACTACGTCAAAATGAATATTCATAGAAAACTACATCAAAATGTATATTCATACTTTTACACGCGCTCTCCAAATGATCTTCATGCGTTATTGAACTCTGCCTCATTGTAACTATTTGTGACGCAGCAATTAATTTCATACTCCCAAACATTCTATGTGCGTGTAAGATTCCTATCAATCAATATTTAGTGTCGTGGGTTCGAGGAGCGCGAAGAAGAAGCGACTCTCCACACGGCTTGCTGGTAACAAAAAGCGTTTAATTAACAGGCGCCCGGACGCGCCTGCCCTCGGAGTGTAATGCGATCCGCTCACCGGGAGGGCGCGCTGGGCTGTCCGTTGTTTACACTACGCGGCGCGTGCATGTTACAGTATGCGAGGGGCCATGCCACATCTCCCTCTCTTAAGTGACTACCCCGTAACGGTCAGGCACAAAGACTCTGCGGCCGGAACGGATGGTGGTTGCTGGAACCATCGATGTCTCTGCTGGGGCATCGTTGGCTGTCTCGGGCAGTGAATTATTGCTGTCGGTTCGCAGCGAGTCACCTCGGTGGGAAGGAGCTCCGTTGTAGAGGGCAGCTTGCGGTCCCACGACTGGCGACGGCTCGAAATCTTCGTCGTCAGAGTCGAAGAGTAACGAAGAGGGAGGCGGTTGCTCTTTCTTTTGTGAGGCCGGCAATGAGACGAGCATCTTTCTGTTGCGACGCACGTGTCCGCTCTCTGTGTGGACCCAGTAGGAGCGGGGGAGTGGCTGCTTGTTCAGTTGTCTCCCCCTTGCATTTGAGGTCTCGCACACAGACACGGGTGTTTGGAGAGAGCTGGTAGCTCTTTGGCTGCATGACGACGGTTGAAATTTCGCCTCTGGCGTTGTTTTGCTTCGAGGTCCCTTTTCGTCGCTTGTTTGTGGTCGACGTCTCCGGGAACGAGGAGGGTGGGCAATGCAGGAACTCGAGAGCGTAGCTGGCGTCCCATGAGCAATTCAACCGGACTGAGGCCTGTCGGCCCTGGCGTGTCTCTGTAGGCCAGTAAGGCGAGGTACGGATCTTTTGCTTTCTCGAGCAGATGTTTCACTGTTTGAACGGCGCCTTCCGCTTCCCCGTTGGCCTGCGGATGAAGAGGGCTGCTCGAGGTGTGGTTGAAGCCGTATGCTTTTGCGAATTCCGCGAATGCCGAGCTCGAGAACTGCGGGCCGTTGTCGGATACCACTGTCACAGGGATGCCATGACGGGAGAAAATGCTTTTGAGGTGGTTAATGACGGCGTCTGCGGAGGTGGAAGCCAGGAGTGCAATCTTGGGGTACCGTGAGCGATAGTCCACACACATCAAGTAGTTCTTTCCCCGAAGCTGGAATAAGTCGATCCCCACCATCTGCCAAGGAAGCTCTGGTGTAGCTGTGGGCAGAAGTGGTTCGGCTTTTGCGGTCGGTTTCTAGCGCAGGTTTCGCAGTTAAAAACCATTCTCTGAACTTCCGATGAAATTCCAGGCCACCGCACAGACTGCTTTGCCCTCGCTCTGCAGCGTTCGATGCCTTGGTGGCCCTCATGTAGGCGAGTGAGAATTTCGCTTCTCAGAGAATGGGAATCACCACGCGTGTTCCGTACAGCAGGTAGCCATCGTTTTCGGACAGACTTGTTCTGTACTGCCAATATGGAGAGAGGGGGCTGGGACGCTGCGTTTTTCCGGCCATCCATTGAGGCAAAAGCACAGAAGACGCTGGCAGACCTCGTCTTCCCCTTGAGCTTTCTTCACAGGATCGAAGGTGGAAGTTTGCAGGCCCATGAGTGCACCCGGCAGCAGTCCTAGACCGTTGAAAAGTTCGGGATGTCGTTCCTCGACGCGTTCTGTGGCACACAGAAACTTGACGAGTCCCAAGCCTTCGATCGCAGGTAATCCAAGGAGTGGATGTTTCAGCTGCTGCACAACGTAGAAGACTTGGTTCGATCTTCGTGACCGCCACGTGATTGTAGCGTCAAATTTTCCGACTACCTGAAGTGCCTTGCCACTCGGTCCTGAGAGGGTTTCCCTTGCCGGCTGAAGATGTTCAGGAATTCCAGCAAAGGTAGCCGGGACCACAGAAACTTGAGCGCCGGTGTCGATCTTTGCGATCAGTGGATAGCCATTGAGGTCGACTTCGACAAGCCTTGAGTCACGCTGAGCGTCGGCTCGTTGGTTCACGGCCCCAAGATACATCGCTGAGGTTCCTTGCTCGAGCTTTGAGATGTCTCTTGACGGAACTTTTTTTACGAACACGAGAGAAATGTCCCCTTATGTTGCACTTTGAGCACTTCTCAGTCTTTGCTGGGCACAGATAACGAGAATTAGGCGCTACACCGCAGTAGCCGCACGATTGATTACTTGATTTCGTGGCGTTGTTATGCGGTCGCGGGAGGTTCTTGCCTTTGCCGCGATGATTGTGGGAGACGGCGTCGAGACCGGTGTACTCTGGCTTGAAGATAGACGGTACCTCGGAGGCCTGAAGGAGCTGCTGCTGTTTGTGCACGGACTCCTTTTGCCGTGCCTTAGCGAGCGCCGTGGCGAGTGTGAGGTTAGCGTCCAGCTGTAGAGCTTCGGTGAGCTTCTTGTCGCGAAGAACAAGTACAAAGCGGTCGCGGATGAGGCGATTCCGCAAGTCACCATAGTCGCACCTGTCTGCCATGTTATATAGGGCAGTGACATATTGGTCGACGGTCTCGGAGGGCTCTTGTTGATGCCGATTGAAGCACGCTGACTCGTAGATGACGTTTCTAACTTGGACGAAGTGTGAGTCAAACTTCGCCTTGACAAGGTCGAAGTTTTTGGTGTCTTCCGTGGAGAGCGAGAACGTGTTAAATATTTGTCTGGCTTGGTGACCCATTACGTAGAGCAGAGTTCGCACCTGCATTTCTTGCTCTTGTTGGACGAGTCCCGATGTATAGCGGTAGTCGTCGAACTCGAGAATCCATGCAGGCCACTCGGAGACTCGATCAAACGTGAATGACTGCGGAGGCTTTAGAGAGAAGCCTGTCGCCGCGCTCGTAGCTGCCGTAGCCGAGTCCATCATCGCGGTTGTTGGAGACCGTTGAGGTCGACGAGAGCAGTGGCTATAGAAGAGACGGCAGAAGTATCCCACTTCTGACACCATGTCGTGGGTTCGAGGAGCGCGAAGAAGAAGCGACTCTCCTCTCGGCTTGCTGGTAACAAAAAGCGTTTATTTAACAGGCGCCCGGACGCGCCTGCCCTCGGAGTGTAATCCGATCCGCACACCGGGAGAGCGCGCTGGGCTGTCCGTCGTTTACACTACGCGGCGCGTGCATTTTACAGTAGGCGAGGCGCCATGCCGCATTTAGGACAAAATTTGCATGTTGTCTTCTGTTTGTTCAGAACACGATGCGAGGAACAATAAGCGAAAGATTAGAAGGGCCGCGCGCCGTACCTTCGCATATATGTGAACATAAAATATTGTGCCTGTGTGTGTGTGTGTGTGTGTGTGTTTTTGTGTGTGTGTGTGTGTGTGTGTGTGTGTGCGTGTGTGTGTGTGTGTGTGTGTGTGTGTGTGTGTGTGTGTGTGTGTGTGTGTGTGTGTGTGTGTGTGTGTGTGTGTGTGTGTGTGTGTGTGTGTGTGTGTGTGTGTGTGTGTGTGTGTGTGTGTGTGTGTGTGTGTGTGTGTCTGTGTGTGTGTGTGTGTGTGTGTGCACTTGGATTGAGAGTGCCCCTATACTGAGCGTCCATCTTCACGTGTGCTCTTCAACACCGTCCGCCATTGCCGCGTTCTTGGCTCGGTAGGCGAGATTTGAGCCGTGGTCACCATTGGAGGGTGTGGATGAGACCACGCTCGTGGTCATGTTCCCGTCCATTGACAAGTACACTAAAGTGTGCTTCAGTTAACGCAGGCCTCTCCGCCACGTCACTACAGGCGGCGACCATGAACCCGACACTTCGCATACAATTTCAGCAGGCAAGCCCGCTGAGATGGGAATGTCGCTGCGCCTGATCTTCAGCGACGTTGGACGCCCTGCGTACGCTACTAAGAGAGCGACCGACAGGTTTGCAGATCCATGCTGGTATCCACAGCAACTTAGCACTCACTCGCACGCAGGCACTGGGGCATACGCAAGCAGGCACAGGGGCATACGCACGCAGGCACTGGGGCATGCGCACGCACGCATACGCACAGCTTTGGAGATACAGCACTATTCATCAGAGCGGAACAGTAAAGGCTACTTGTGTGCCGAAAGTAACATAACGCTTCTAATTACATTCTGCAGTGCAAAATGATAGCGGCTACGCGGCAGCACTTCGCGAAATTATACGCTCTTTGAAAAGGAATATTAATGATGAGTAAACACATAAGTTAAGTAGTCGCTGTGCTGTATCATCACAGAAAGCATTTCGAATAAGGTGCTCATGCTGCATATTACTTTGCTCGTGTCACAGCAAAATATGAATCGATTGCACGAACAAATAAATTGGAGGTACAGCTTGAATGGTGGTAGCACTTTACAGATTGGGTTTGGGCAAGTAAAGAATTTTGCAGTTTGAACGCGAATAGTCGCCAAATGTCACCGGCTAAGTCCGATGACTGAATGCCATATAGGATTAATTAGTGATTATTTTGTTCACAATGAACATTAGGACGTAACGAAGGAAGTCTGAATGCTTCATAATACTATTGCTTTTGGAACTGCCATCTCTCTGATATTGAATCAGAGTTTATTCACTCGGTGTGTTCAACTAATTCTGTACCATTGGTTGAACTTTGTATAAATGAAATTACATCGAGCCGATAGCAAATAAAACTTTGGGGAACAATCTTACTTTGCTAGCCACCGCAAGACTCTACTTAAATATCTCCTTAGGACGGCGTGAGAGCATTCTGGTCGCATGAAACCTTACGTGTCCGCACTGAAGTACATATGCATTTACTTAAATTTTTGCATCAGCTGGAGGGACCTTAAAAAATTTTATGCGCGTTTTTTTTAATTACTTCGAACTTGTCAACTTTAGTGAGGCACGATATAAAACAATGTTGGCAGGATATAGAAACACTTACGACATCGGCAGCAGACTCACTAGAAAGCGCCCTGCAACCGAACAAAACAAAAAAATTGAAGAACACTTTGTAGATTCCAAAGTGTGTTCGGCGAAAGCGTGTGGCCATTCCACTGATTATGCCATGTCTTTTTTCTTTTACACTCTCAGTGGCATAAGACACAAACCCAATGGGTGCGTGTTTACTTCTCTAATTTTTTACCGCGAATCGCAGCGAGACGCGAGACTCATCTTCCTCCGTTCGCATGCGTTAGTATTTTCTCGCGCTTTGCGCATCGTGCAAACGCCATCCGCGTTCCAGCTCTTAAGTTGACGGACCCTTTGTAAATTGGAAAGTGTATTCCGTGAACGCCTGGGTCCATTGAGACGGCGTCGGTCAGAATGATTGCAAACTCTGGTCACAGCGACGCCACGCAAGCAAAGCGCGAGCGCTATAGAGTCCGACGCGACCGGCGTCCGTCTGCGCATCCCGGCGGCCACCTGGCTCAGTGCCAGAGCTCGGATGGACGGACGGACGGACATGGACGGATGAACGGACGGACGGACAGACGGATGGATGGACGGACGGACGGACGGACGAACAGACAGACAGACAGACAGACAGACAGACAGACAGACAGACAGACGGACGCCGGACGAAGGTCGGACAGACACCGGATGGACGTGAGCATGAGACATTAAAGACTTTCGCCTTAAAGATTACACCATCCACCGCTAAAGGGAACCATGTGTAGATGCGAAGCAGCGGGGGCTAACGCTTACACTGGCGGCGGCGTTGACGCTGGCGCTCATCGCAGCGTTGCACAGGAGAGAAACCTGGGGGGGCGCAAAGCACGCAGTGATGGACGGTTGTTTCCTACTAGAACATCCCAATCGCTGCTGGGCAATGAGAGACAGAAGACTCGGACTGGACACAGAGACCCGCAGTTCGCTTTTAGTTAACGCGCACGCTGCGAATTTTTCATCGTTCGGCAACGCACAGGAGAAATCTCCCACCGGCACCACCTTGCAGGTCAAGATCCATTGCCATATATACGGGGTGGCCAGTGAACGGTTGTGCAGCGCGAGCAGTCGGTTTTTTCAACCATGAAACTCGCTAGCAGACGCTGCCTTCGTCGGCGTTGCGTGGCAAGAGAGGGGGAGCGTAGGAGAGGAGAGAGGGGGGAGGGGACGCGCATGCGCATTGGGGGTGTGGTTGCCGCGGGGGGGGGGGATGCCTAGAGGAGAGAGATGGGGGGAGGGGACGCGCATGCGCAGTGAGGGGTGTAGACGCCGCGGGGAGGGATGCCTAGAGGAGAGAGAGGGGGAAGCGTAGGAGAGGGAGGGGCAGGGGACGCGCATGCGCAATGGGGGTGTTAGCGCCGCGGGAGGGATGCCTAGAGGAGAGAGGGGTGAGGGGACGCGCATGCGCAATGGGTGTGTAAACGCCGTGGGCGGGAGGGATACCTAGAGGAAAGAGAGGGGAAGCACAACAGAGGAGGTGCGTGGGGAGGGTTTGCGCATGTGCAGTAAGGGTGGTGAGGACGCACACCACCAGCACTACCGCCGGACGGACGGACGGACGGACACCGGACGGATGGACACCGGACGGACGGACACCGGACGGACGTGAGCATGAGACATTAAAGGCTTTCGCCTTAAAAACAGGGATATGCGGTTTCACAGGTCTGCATACTGGAAGCACCGAGCGGATATAAATGCTTCGGTGACACTGCTCCCAAATTATTTCAGTGCAAGAGAACAAGCGCTAATACCTCAAGTGCTTTTTCACATGAGCGGGAATAAAAGGTAGGAAGACGCATCACCTTCACCTGCAAGAGTAGAACGCGATAGCGTAGGCTAATATGGCCCGGTTAGCATAGCCTTCTCAATCGCTAGCCTAGTTTCGCTAGTCGGAGGATACCTCAACCAAGCTGCAAAAGAAACGAGCATCTGTGCGCATCACTGCGCGTTTAGAACTATCTTAAAGGCCGACTGCAGGTACAGTTGCGAAGTGACCACTACGCCATACTTCCTCCTTCTCGGCTTTGCGAAGTATCCACTGCACGTCCGTAAGGTACCACACGCACCTATGCACCTGTGCACCGTATTGATGTTGTTGGTGCCGATGATGATGATTATTTAAGCCTGAGCGCTTTGTAATGGGTGGGCCTTTAAACTGCCTACTCATCGCACAATTCGCATGTTTCGACACGTCGTCGAATTCTACGCTTCTATTACGCAATATTACATCCGTTTAGCAGACTCCTCGCACTACCTGACATTATTGTCGAGCTTATTTTTTTAATTTTTTTGCGAAAGTTTCGAGCACTGGCACGGGTCTGTCGTAGAACGCCTGTTTGTCACGCAGAACTAATGGGTTCCGTTCTCACTCGCACCGCCTCAATAACGCGTTGACGAACTGCAGAACGCTCTGGAGTGTTAAACCCTGGCTCGATTAACGCGATTGCGTTAAAGAGCTTCTTTCACAGAAATGACGGTGTGGGTTTCGGCGTCGTTGGTCGTCGGTGAAAAATTTTTTGCTGTATATAACCAAGAAATTGAGAAAGATGCAAATAAAATAAATAATAAAATCATCGGTTCAAGTCAGAATGGGAAACAGGCCTTCTGCGTGGCAAGCAGGGGTTCTGCCACAGAGCCACCCCATTGCTTCAAACACGTTCAGTAAAAACAGACTATATGAAGGTCATGTAGTAAGATGACTCTTCTTAACGCATTTAATATTGCACAGCAGAAGCGTAGAAGCGTGAAAGGCATCAAAGCAAATGAATTGTGCAACGATTGGGTGTTTTACAGGCTGATATAAATGGTCTTTCAGCGGCAATGAGAAGAAATTTTAGCTGTACGTTAAATACATCTCGCAGAATCTCAAAGTCACTGTAAATTTTTTTGCTGCTAAAATGTTTTTTTTTTTTGCTTTATACGTACCATGTGATAAATATTGTCTAATTTGCGTGCTCTCAAATCTTCTCCGCAGCGTTATCAATTCTCAAATCTCGCCAATGAGGTGGGACTCTTTGGCGATATTATAAGCAGAGCTGCTATGCTCCGTTACCAGATGGTACAATATTCTGTTCCCACAAAAAACGTGCAGCTTTATCGTGGTGTCAGATTTAACCAATTCCGTTAGTTTCATTTAATCATGCGAAAGCAGGAAAAGCGAGCATATTTTTTGCCACGGCAATTCATATACGTTAAAAAGTGAGAACAACAAATATTCGGAAACAAAGAAAGTGCGCACTTACATATTACGACGTGTCAAGCAACAGCGGCTCCTCCGACAGCGGATGGCCGGTAATGAACCTATCACCGCCATGTGCTAGCGAGAATGTGTGAGGACGAAGCTCTGTCATCCATGAGGAACGACTGCGTGGGGAACAACTCCGAAAAATACTGTTAGCACAAGATTGAAGAGCTTTGTCTTCCTGGTAGCTTATATCCGCATGCTAAGTTCACTCCAGCCTGACTGAGCTAATAGTGATGTCTGTTTCTGATAGCGGCTTCTTTCTTTGAAATTGCTTTGTTTGCCATTTTTGCATGATACTAAGCAGGGAGAGTATGCTGTTTCATGTAATTCATGTGATAGGTAAGAAACGTTCGGAGTAACTTATTTGTATTTCCTATTCTTACGGCGCATTCACGCGTACGTGGTTTATTGCGTCAACAGGACATTGTGCGAGACAGATTTGTTCGGGTTTCTAAGCATACATACCCTATTTTACTATAACAACTGCCCATTAATTTGACACCCATTCATTCGGCAAAGCGGATGACTCGGATGCGTTCTCGGCTCACGGCAACCCTTTGCATTGTTCAATGGCATCAAACGCTCCTTAATACTGTCATATTTGACCACAACCCGGTTAATTCGGATGATTCTCAGAGCGCGCCAAGTGCGTAGCGCCCCAAATGTGCGACGCAAGGCAGCCAAAACGGCGTTCGTGGAAAACCGAAAGGAGGCGATGCAGTCATGCTTCGCCATCGTCAGCAAGCTCGAAACGTACGGTAACGAGGTCTAGAGTTTATTTGTCGTTTGCGTATTTCGGGTTAGTTAGGACATGGAGGTAGGTTTGAGTGGCGACCACTTTGTTAACCAAGTGGCTAGTGACAGAAATTGCGGCTTTTACGTGTGCTCCATTGCAATGTAAGTACAAGATTTACGTATACATCAAGAAAACGAAAATGTATGGATGAGATCGACATTTGTTTGTTGTTTTCTTGGCACTTTCGGTACTTCAGAATGCGGTTAATTCGGACTACTTTTGCGGTTCCATGAAATCTGAATTAACGAGTTTTTCTGTACAAAAATGATTTGTGGTAAAGTAGATGCATATTCGAGCATGATTATACATCCCTGCACTTTTAACTACAGCGATAGTTGCATAGTTCAGCGTAGTGTCATAGTACGAAGACGCTTTTACCGAATGACAATATGACGTTGAGCAATTGCGAAAGTAAATTCTGATAAATCAGAGAAACTTGATCCTCCTTTCGTTATCGCTGCTCTCAAGCAAAGAAGCGATGTTTCAGTTTTTCGTTAGAGCCGAAGCGCTTAATAACCACGAATTGGTAAAAAAATACTGTTAAATGCGACATTTCACTCTTCAGTATGCAGTAGAAACTATTTGGAGAAGAAATCTGCCCATTCTATTGCGTCTTCTCTATTACCGTTTTTTCCTTGAGACAAGAACATTGCGTTCTTTTCATATTTTATTTTGCGGATTATGAAATATGGCGAATATTTTTAGAGAAAGGAGGATCTGTTGACTCAGCCTAAAACTAAGACGTTTGAAAACAGAGACCTTCACATCTTATTACAGGGGGTTGAAATGTAGCAGCAGAAAGTTTAGGTCCTTCAGACTTACATGAATAAAAAATTGAAGGACACGTTGCACATTCCAAAGTGTGTTCGGCGAAAGCGTGTGGTCATTCCACTGACTATGCCATGTATTTTATCTTTTACACTCTCAGTGGGATAACACACAAACTGAATGTGTGCGTGTTTTCTTTTTTTATTTTTTACCGCGAATCGCAGGGAGACGCGAGACTAATCTTCCTCCGTTCGCATGCGTTAGTATTTTCTCGCGCTTTGCGCATAGTGCAAACGCCATCCACGTTCCAGCGCTTAAATTCACGGACGCTTTGTAAATTCGAAAGTGTATTCCGTGAACGCCTGTGTCCATTGAGACGGCGTCGGTCAGAATGATTGCAAACGCTGGGCACAGCGACGCCACGCAAGCAAAGCGCGAGTGCTGTAGAGTCGGACGCGACCGGCGTCCGTTTGCGCATCCCGGCGGCCACCTGGCTCCGTGCCAGAGCTCGGACAGACGGACGGACGAACGGACGGACGGACAGACAGACAGACGTATGGATGGACAGACGGACGGACGGACGGACGGACGGACGGACGGACGGACGGGCGGACGGACAGACGGACGGACGGACAGACAGACGGACGGACGGACAGACGGACTGACCGACACATGACGGACGGACGGACGGACCGACGGACAGACAGACGGACGGACGGACGGACGAACAGACAGACGGACGGACGGACGGACGGACGGACGGACAGACGGACGGACGGACGGATGGACGGACAGACGGACGGACGGACGGACGGACCGATGGGCAGTCGGACGGACACCGAACGGACGGACGCCGAACGGATACCGGACGGACGGACGGACGGACACCGGGCGGACGTGAGCATGAGACATTAAAGGCTTTCGCGTTAATATTGTCACTGTCGCGGCGCGCGTATGCGCTAGTCACGTGGTAGTTTTTGCATTTCGCGGGCTTTCTTTGCAGCATGGAAAAAATGGTACGCGTAAAACTTTCTTTATCGCAAATGATGCAATGGGGGTTTCTGAAGACGCCCTCCAATTTTGCAACTCCCATTTCTTGCTTAAAGTCAATATTTATCAATTTAGTAAATTAATCCTAATTAACAAATTCGTTAATTACAAGACAAAAAATTGCCTGTAGTGCGCAAGATAGCTGTAAGCAATGTTCAAATGATTTCACTCGCCTGCCTCAGATAATGTATTTTTTAACCCTTGGCTAAAGATAGCTGGGACACCCGGTATATGGCTGGGCGAAAGGAAACACGTTCACCACGAGAAACGATGACGGTCTGCATTGGCTGCGCCGTCGGTTACGTCGTTCTCTACGTCGCACCCAAGTGCGCGCGTCATTGGGAGCGCCGTTAGTGACATCATTCTCTGTGTCGTATCCAAGCACACGTACCATTGGCTGCGCCGTCAGTGACGTCTTTCATACCTACGCAGCCGTGCCGCCGAGCCAGAGCGCAGCAGTTTCAACTTATAACTTCCAAATGGGGAGGGCACGGATGGTACTAACGCACGAACAGTAGACAACTTTCCAAGAACAGCGCCGACAGCTGAGTCGTGAGAGAATTCCTGTTCGCCGGGACGATGCAGCAATCCGAGCTCAAGAACAGGCCGGAAAGGCGATGCTCAAGCAGCAACTGCGCACCGAAGATTCGGCAGCCTTCCGAGCCGAATTCAATTGACAACGCCGAGCCGAGGAAGCGGCGTTGCAGGCAGAGCAGTATCGCTCAGTCGTGTGATACCAGTGCACGAAGGCCAGTGAGTCGTTGGATAGTGCGTCCCTCAGATCGCATGGCATCTCGGTCTGGTGGCCCTCACGTACGATGCGATACTAGGAAGTACCTGCGAATTGAGGGGTTTCAAAGAAAATTATAGAGAAAGTGACATGGTATTGTTGCATAAGCACGAAGATACACGCGTGGTTGGTTAATATGATAATGAAGGTAGCGGCGAGGGTGATTTCCTTTAGCGTTTCAGTACACACTTGACTCAACAACGTTGCTTGTTGGGCCAGTTGGATCAAGTGAGGCATACTGGGGTTTAGCGCGAACACTAGACAATATTCAAACGACAAGTGTCTACAGGTTTCTGATATATACATATATCAGAAACGTGTAGGCAACTTTCTGATACAAGTTCCCGATACAATATACAAGTTTCTGACTGCATAGATGTATACGTGACTTTTCTTGTAATAGTAGGGGTATATTCTCACCTAAGCTGCCTATGGGGCCCAACTTTTTTTCAAAAGTATGTCACCGAGATACTGGTTGCCAGAACCCCTTAACTTTATGAACAATAATTTCAATGTTATCATCCACAGGATGCATCCTCGCTGATTACCTTATTCCGTTTTGTGAATTCCCGAGTATAGTCATAGACTTCACTCCACTAAGAGGTCCCGTGTATCACGAATCCTTGCAAGAATTGCAAATCATTGCGACTGCTCCATAACTAAATTTTGCCTAAGGGTTGTGGCCTGGTGATGACAGGGAACTGTTATCGCCAGAACAGGAGAATAGAACGACAGTCAAAAGCGACGCTCTCTCACGTGAAACGAAATTTCGAGAGTGCAACTACTGTCTCAATAAACAGTGAACTATGAAACAAAAACTCATGCCTAGCTTCGACCTCAATTAGATGTCAAAGGCGATGCGTGTTCATGCAGTATCATAGTTTAAATATTTTATCAACGAGCCTAATATACCTCATATTTCGGAAAGAAGAGAAAAGTGAAAACGCATGTTTTCGTAATTGAGAACTAATCTACGCGAGCCGGCGTAAATTTAGCTGTAGTTATTCTCGTAATCACAGAAGTAACTTCGTTTCAATAACTTTAATATAGGAAGGTGCCGAAAGGGAAGGTGTAAAAAAGATTTCTTTCAGCTTCAAACAAAATACTTTGCAATTGCATGTAGGGGAAGATGCCCTGCATACGAATGAATGCAGTTAAAAATGTGTTCCTATTTATCCTCACAGTCCTCGTGTCAGACATCAAAAATTTACATCTTCATCTTTTGCACGTTGCCATAAATTTATATATAGGTTTCGAAAAGCTTCGGGATAACGCCACCAATGCAGTTTACTGTGGCTGCTCAGGATAATTAACTAATGCCTATGAAGAGCAGCTCAAGAGTACCTGATGCATAAATCAAGGTTCGAAGAACCTATCACGCATATTGTGACGTGCTTTGAATGGCGATTGCCTGCAACAAAATACGATGACAATAAAGTAGAAAAAATTTTTGAACATAACGAGATGATACGCATCGATTCATGCGAATTCAGTGCAGCTGATTCCAAGAAGGCATTTTTTTTTTGTTGTATATGATGAGAGAATGGAAAAATTTTTCTACAAGTCAATAATGTATTATGTTGTCAAAAGTTTGTCACAGTCATGACATCGTGCTGCTCGTACATATCGATACTCCTGTGGAGTGGAGAAGATGAACTAATTTGTAGTAATTGTAGTACCACCTTCTTGTCAACATCAGTGCGAGTACACTTTGGAGGGGAATAAATACAGTTCTAAGCCATGATTATCATCGACCCACTCAATTAAATAGAGTGCAGCCCCCATTACAAAGAACGCATCTATTATCAGTAAATCATTACGATTACGCATATGACTGCCTACACAAGAAACGTCGCTATGCATACGCAAAATTGAGCAAGCTTATCGTGTTCGTCATATTTTCAGACTTCGTCGGATCTACGAATTTTCTCTTGGACACCAATAGAGACAACTTTCTCTAATGCGTCACACAAAGGAATACCGCTATGTACGTATACCGCGACCAAACGCATAAATTTGCCTGCCATGTTATCAAATATTTTGGGTAAAGTCTACCAGTTTCTGCATTACTGAAATTATCGCAAGAAAGACGCTGCATGAGACTATAGTAACCTTATATAATACAGCTGCATTGACTGCGCAAAGAAATATCAGAAAATTGGTAAGAACGCATTTTTTCCACAAGTATAACACCAGACCCAACTCTGTTCACCACTTTGTCTTCAGACGATGTAGCGCACATGTCGATTAAGTATGGCCTACAGTTGGGGCGTCATCCGCTTTCGTCTTCTTAGGCGGCACGCTTTATTACTCTTGTAAGGCGTGTTAGAAATGAATCACTCCTTTTGTGTGAGAGTGGGCGCTGAAACAGCGTTGTTCTTTTTCAACAGGCATCTTTTAATAGGACTCCCCAGCTGTTTCTTACGGCCCATGTGGACCAGTCGGTCGAATTTGTTGTTGCTTTATCAGCCCTGTGCTTCTCTGAATAAGGAACGCAACATCCTCGATGTACAGTTTTCAGTTACCACTACTACTACTACGCGTTTTTTCATTTACTCTTAGCCGTGCTCTTCGATTTCTGACGTGCGATCAATAGCCATACGAGACAGCGTGCTGGTTGAGGTAATCTTGGCGTGGCATAACAAGATGGGAGCGAGCACTTGATATTCTTCGCCAGTGACTCTAGATCAGGGGTCTCAAACACGCGGCCCGCGGGCCGCATGCGGCCCGCGAGGCTCTCGGTTGCGGCCCCCGGCCTGCACAAGACTGTCTTCGCCTCACATTTTTTAAAAATTTTCTTATTAAGTATGTTCGTGAGCTACACAGGCCTGACTGGTTTAAGGCATTGTCTCCGTGAGGCATCCCATGTGTTCACCTCGTTTTGAAACGTAACCGTGAAAAAAAAATTATATTTCACAATCGGCGTCCAGAGTTCAGTCATTTTCGAGATCGATATCGACATGTTGTTGAAATCTGACACCAAATCTCCTTCAGAAGTGACCTGTATATATGGGAAAGTTTTCTTTCAAATTGCAGCGTTCGCTGGCAGTTTGTACGAACTCCCCCCTGCCCACCCCCCCTTTAAGGCATTTAACTGAGTTAGTTGGTATTGTCTGAATGCTTCCATATCACTAGCGAACTCGAAAAGGACGCAAGAGACAAAGAAAAAAGACATGACAAGAGCGGTTGTCCTCTCTCCTTGTTCGTTCACCCCCCCCCCCCGCTTCTACCTCCTCCACTGCCCTGGCCCTTGCAGGAGTTAATAGCGTGACTGTGGCCCGCTGGCACAGGTGAGTTTGAGACCCCTGCTCTAGATGAAAAACTATTGCGCAGATCGGCAGGCTTCTCCACTTCTTCGAACAATCATTCGCGTGGTGTAATCTTCAGGAGACAGTTCTCGGC